>NW_019775420.1:265636-284354 GCF_001039355.2 Lingula anatina | reverse complement strand
CTGTTTTTTTTTTTTTCGCCCGCTCGCACCGACTTTGGGGTCCCCAGAGGATGTCATCCATAAAAATAAAAAAGTGTGGCCTAATTTTGTCTGGGAAAGTTTGATGTAGAATAAGGGGGCAGACTTGATCTGAATTTCTTTATAATTTGTCTGCAATAAAGCATCCTTTACATTAGATATTCTCATGACAGCCCTTCACAGTCTTTTTCACATTACCATTATATATTCACATAACACATTCCCATAATATTTTCATAACACACTTCACATTACACATCCTGTTACATCTTCACATAACACCCACTTCACATTGCAGGTCCCAGAGGACTGGAGGAACCCCAGTGGGCAGTGGCATGTGGGGGTGAAGAGTGCCATGGAGTTGTACCCCAGGGGGCTGCGGGACCGACTGTCCAAGGAGAACAGAGAGAAGACATGGGACCCACAACACAGGGTGACACTGGCTGAGGCCAACAGACTCCTGGAGGAGTTTGATGCCAAGCACCCCACACCGAATGCTGTAAGTGCTGTGTTTGTGGTTGTATCTGTACAGATGTGGCTTTATGTTTGAGAACAGAAACTTTATCAGGTCACTAAGTAGGGGTAGGGAGAATCCCTTAGGGCACGTATATTGGGTGCTAAAAATGAAGACAAATATCTTGGCTCCATGAAAATGGCACCTCATTGGCCAGAGTGGTAAGTCTCTCGCCCTCTCTCTATCTCTGTTGGTCTCTCATCTCTCTTTTTTTTTCAGTTGGAGATAATAGAAAGTTTGCTAAATTTTCAGAAATTTCAAAATGAAATATATAGCACAGAAGACTGTGGGTAGTAGAAATTAAAACCTTAAAAGACCACATATATCTCATTATTTGGGTTATTTTACATTATTACATCTTCAGGAGGAAAAATTAATCAAAGAAGACCTGAAGTCCCGAGTGGAGCATCTGACCAGTATGGACAAGAATTTCAGTTTTTGTGGCCCTGTATTTGACTGTGTGGTCTTCCATGACGGTGAGACTTGGAGGTATGAATATTATTTCAGTTTATTTCAAATTCTGGGTCACATTTTTAATAAAAGTAAATTTTGAATAAAAGAGTGGTCATAGTGGTCTCTTGTTGGTTAAATTTTGCAAATTTAGAACTACTTTCTGGCTTCATTAATATAATGTAAATTATCTAATTGATTTTAGATAGATATTTATTATAGACTTCAGTTGGTGATAAAAGATAATTTGCTGAAACTTTCCTAAATTTCAAAATGGAGTATTTGCATTTAAACAAGTTAAAGGTAAAACCTTGTTAGATGCAGACTGGACATGTCTTTGTTCATCTTTTAGAGCCTGTGTGGACACCAGTGAACAAGGTGACCTGGAATCCTGCAAACTCTTGGCCAACTACAGAGAAGAGCGCCAGTACGGGACACTGAGCAATGAAGGTAACAAGCTTGTCTATATTTTATCTGCTAAAAAAATTAACAGTGAAATAGAGGCACAGTGTCTCTTCTTGATTGTTGCAAATCCTGCATTGATGTTTTGGGTAGGATGTAAACAAAATCCACTTGACAGAGACTGAATTACAATTCCACCGATTGCCACACTGTGGATCAGGAACTAGGTGATTCCAGGGTGCATTAAATGCATAAGGTGACATCCAGTTATGTATGATAAAAACAATGAAAAATTTGAGTTATGGGATTTGAGTGTTGCATTTCAAGAAAACACTGAGTAAGGTGATAAAGTCTTGATTATTTTGGGGAAACGCCCACCAATATCTACAGATAAACTCTCCTAGGTTCCAGTGCTATTAGAGTCAAATGTTGTGACTGCAATCCCACTGTTCAGCATGCAGATGTTCCTTGGTAACTAGTGCGATGGAGTCTTGCCTGCAAGGCTGCAAATGTGTCAACTACTTAAACAGAAGACGCTTCACTGGATATCTTAATTTCACCTTTAATACAGATTCCTTTTGGCAGCAAGAGATTTAGATAAAAGTTCTTGGAATATATTCAGTAAATTACTGCTGACATACTGTTGAAGTATTTTACTTTTCATAATTATGCAACCCTAATAATTCACATTTGTGTGATAGAATACCATTATGTCAATGCTTTCATTGATGTTTATGGTATCAGCATTGGTGTTTTCAGTCAGTTTTGATCATTTCATTTCAGATATGCTGAACTATAGTGTTAACATATACAATGACGGCAACCTGTTAGAAGTGGTTACAAATGCAGGTAGGTAATGTTTTCAGTTTGCTTGAGTACCTTGTTGTTTTTAAACCTAAAACCTTTGAGCAAAGTGTGGTAGTCTTAATGAGTTTATTTTGTTAGTCGTAGTGGAGACAATTTAGAGATATCATATACATTTATTCTGGGTCAGTTATTTTAATAAATAAATAAATAAATAAATAAATAAATAAATAAATAAATAAATACCCTTTGACCGATATCATGAAGTTGTTATCACAGCGTGGCAGTCTGAGGCCACTTAACAAGTAAAATATTCATATAATTTTAAAAAATCATAATGATTGTGATAATTCTGCACTGGTTCCCAGGTTCCCACGGTACCCATGTGGCGTGTATAGCCGCAGGACATTTTCCTGCAGAACCAGAGAAGAATGGCGTAGCACCCGGGGCTCAGATAGTCGCCATTAAGATTGGAGACACACGTCTTGGTTCCATGGAAACGGGAACCTCATTGGCCAGAGCAGTACGTTGATTTTCACCTTATTCATAAATTGACCTAAGTAGTGTTATATTTGTTGATTTAAGCTGCCACAATCATCTGTACTGTACATAATAATATTTATTTATTTATTTAGAGTCTAAAATCCAATTTGCTCAGTAGACTTTCAGTGCAATGTAAGTTTTTGAATTAAAATGTTGCCAAAAACTTGTTTTGTGGCATGAGGATAATTAATCTGACTACCCACTTCTTGATAAAATTTAAATTGTTTTTGAAAAGCCAAAACATGGGTCATAGCATTTTGATTTCAAGGCAGTGATCACATGACAGATTCCCTTGATGAAGGATGCAAACATTGCTTAGTCTTTTTAGAAAAATAGGCATTTTTTTACAAACTTTGACCAAGGCCCTGACTGTACTCATTTATTTTTGTGACAGATGATAAAGGTGACAGAGCTGAAGTGTGACCTGGTTAACTACAGCTATGGGGAAGCCACTCACTGGCCCGACACTGGGTAGGATTTTATTTATTTATTTATTTATTTATTTATTTATTTATTAAATAATAGGTTTAAAATATGGATTGTAATTCTATTATCTGCTTTGGCTGTGTAAGGTTGATAGTGATTAATGAAAAAGTGTTTAAGTCTCCAGTAATGTTACACATTCTGATATTAATAATAATAGTTTAATGTCTGTTGCTGTTTGCAGGGATGAAAGATGAAATTCGTCTTCTGGGTCTTCCAGAAGATGGTCAGAATTTTTAAGTTAACATTGATGGGCATCTAATTTTTTTCTGTTGGAAACAGTCAAAAATGGAGGATGGATCAACATAGATGATTTGGAAGACTGTCAGAAAATATTTCTTATCCACCCCTAGTTCGAGATTTTGAAGGCTACATATATTATCCTGCAATCCTGATAAATTGTTATATATGACCATATTTTGAAATCATTTCAGACATGTGTGTTCCTTACTCAGTGAGGCAGTGGACAAGCATGGGGTCATCTATGTGTCCAGTGCTGGCAATAATGGGCCTGGACTGTCCACTGTGGGGGCACCAGGGGGCACCACCACTGCTCTCATAGGTATCTTTTTCTTCCTTCTTCTTCTTCTACTTCTCCTCCTCCTCCTCCCCCCTCTCCTCCTCCTCATCATCATTATTATCATCATTATAATTATTATAAGTTTCTTAGCTATTGTCGCTCAGGTTGTAAGAGTAATTTTGGTTCTAATTTCATAATTAGATTTGGTTTTTCTTTACCATTGATGTGTGTATGTGACATAGTTGCTTGCCAGTGGTATATTTTTATATGCTTTTCATATGTGTATTCTTTTTTCTTGTCTTTGAATTTGAAATTAATTTTATTTTTGTTCACAAAGATTGTCTATTTTATTTACTAAACCACTAAACCATTTCAATATGATTGGTTTAATAAATTAAGTTATATGAAAAAATGATAAAAAATATTTGATTGTCACTTTTGTTGGTTGATATATGAGCAACAGGGTAATGATTTTCCCTCACATTCTCTCCTCAGGTGTCGGTGCCTATGTGTCCCCAGAGATGATGGCTGCTGAGTACTCACTGAGACAAAAACTACCAGGAATGCACTATACATGGTCCTCACGGGGCCCAGCGTATGTACCCTGCTGTTTGCTTTTGTGTTATTTTTGCTTTTAAGATTCATACGACAGAGATAGAAAGCAATTGTGTGGTTGTTTTGATGTAAAATTTTGCTTGGATCCATGCTCTGCATCCATTCAGCAGAATCTGAATCAAATTGTTAAAGAACAGATCTCATACATTTGTGAATTATATGTGCCTCCATATGTTAAGTCAGTTATGAATTTCTGGTTATTACACATTTAATGTCACGGAAGAAGTATCAGTTTATAACTATAACTTAATGAATACCAATTGTCTGACCAAGAGTTTGAGTTTTTTTATAGATTAAATTGTTGCACATTTCAGAACTGATGGTGCCCTAGGGGTTTGCATTAGTGCGCCAGGGGGTGCAATAGCCTCGGTTCCCAACTGGACCCTCAGAGGATCTCAGCTCATGAACGGAACCAGTATGAGCTCACCTAATGCCTGTGGAGGAATAGGTAGGCGTGAGAGTAAACATTTATGTTACAGTAACATTTGTATACATGAAATTTTTAATCCACACAGTTCATACTTTTTATGTCTTCATTTATTATCTTTGAGAGGGTCTGGATGGATGATTTAGATTATAGGGTTTTTATGTCTATGCTATATAGAAAAATAACCAGACTTTTGTAAATCTTCTTAAACATGATGACTGAAGCTCCCTTTTGAATTTGTCTGCTGGCAATTCTTATATAATTATGAGAACCATTGTTGCATCCTTCCATACGTACCTTGGGGCTCTGTGATATCATATTAACTATCGCTTGGCAAATCGGGCTCGTGGGCAATGCATTATTAAGTACTCAGAATCTAAATCTTTCTTCTCCAGCTCTTGTGCTATCTGGTCTGAAAGCCACAGGGACATACTACAGTCCATACAGTGTACGTCGAGCTATAGAGAACACAGCACAGCATATAGAGAGTATGGAGAGGTTTGCACAGGGACATGGCATGTTACAGGTAGGAGGTTATAATAGTAGGAATAATGATAATTATGATGATAATAGAAATTGTAATAATGAGGAATATTTTATTTAAAGTCTAAAATCCATTAAATGTTCAGTAGACTTAACATAGAAAGAGACAATACTTAGAAATACAAATTATTATCAAGATCTGAAAACTATAAAATACCTTGTGATTCTAGATTAAAACAAATTTTTTACAGTGTGTTGGTATTGAAAGAAAATGTTTGCAGAGGCAAAGTCAAACTAAAAACCAAAAAAGAAAATGCTACCTGCTTTCTCCTCGCTAAATCCTGACCTCCATATTTTACTCTCAGGTGGATGCTGCCTTTGAGCATCTCCTACAGCATGCATCATGTTGCACACGGCGGATGAAGTTCACGGTGACTGGACCCTCTGGTACACGGGGCGTATACCTCAGAGAGTGGGCCCAGTTAACCAGACCACAGGAGGTGGCCGTCACTGTAGAACCTAGTTATATAGATCCTTCTACTGGTGAGAATAACAGTATTGTCTTTATTGTGCTCTTTTTACAGGACTTCATAGTGGAACTTTTGTATGCAGGGTAATAAATTGAATTTTAGTTAAAAGAGGCCCAGTCATCCTGGAGAAAATTCATGAAAATTAGGACCATATTTTTATTGATTCATGTGAACTGTTTTGTGTAAGTCTCACCACCAAACCTTCTAGATGTTGCTGTAAATAAGATTCCCTAAAAATGAAAGTATGGTCTGAAATAATTTTCATGAGCTTCATCACTGTGATTATTTACAGATCCAAGTTATTTAAGCTTTTTTTGTTTTTGTTTTGTTAAAAAAATTGTTGGTGTTACAGTATGTAAGTTTTCATTTTGAAATGCTTTCCATGAAATTCTGTATTTCAATTTTTTCAGATCAGCATGAAAAGATCCAGTTTATGCTGAGGTTCAATCTTATCTGTGATGCCTCTTATGTAGAAGTCCCATCCCATTTTGAACTCAATAATTCTGCGCGGGCTATATCTGTAAAGGTGGACCCGCGGGGGCTGACACATGGCGTTCATTACACTGAGGTAAAGTAAATTGCACTAAGTGCTTTCTTTCTCTGTCTCCTTCCCTCTTTCTCTCTTTCTCTCTACGCATATACACAGACGCGTTGATGCTTATACCTGTGTTTCATGAATGAAGTCAAATACCAGATTTTTCGCGTGCATGCATGTGTATGCATGTGTCATATTCTTGTGTGTGTAGTAGAAAAATGGGTTTCCACATGTTAGTAGGTAAATTGAGGTCTTTAAGTGTGCCCCCTGGTAAGTAATTTCCATTAGTTGCCCACTGAAACTGTTGTCATGGACATAAGTTTAAATGCTTTGAAAATATGAATTTCTATTTGATGATGATGATTGCACTTGTTTGTTGAGTAGTATTAATATGTGTAGTAACTCACTTAATAATGGTGTCCTCCAGGTGTTGGCCTATGATGTCACATGTCCAGGCAAAAGTCCTGTCTTCAGAGTAATTAGTTGTATATAGAAATGTTATTACTTAATTAATACTGCTGTCCTCCAGGTGCTGGCCTATGATGTCACATGTCCAGTCAAAGGTCCTGTCTTCAGAGTACCTGTTACTGTGATCATCCCTGAACCGTGAGTTATAATAATAATAATCATTATAATTCATGCATGGAGTATTCCATAAAAATCAGTGAAAGCATTTTCAAAACACTGAAAATAAATAGAACTTAATAAGATATCTAAGATATTAACAGCCATGTACAAATAAATTAAATTTTTGTAATGCTATTTTAAATCACTGATTTTGTAAATATCTGTAAGATATGAATGTTTAACTATGGTGTCAGTCTATAAGTATATTTATCGGGCCAGTAGACAGTGAAACATTACAGTATTACAGTTTGGTATCAAATGAAAAGCATTAATGAATTAAATAGATGAAAGAATAAAGAAAAACATTCAAACAAACAATTTCGAATAAAATAATGCTGTAATATTTATTTCATGACGTGACCAATTGTCACAGACTGTTATTTTACTGATTGTTGTGATAATCATAGTTTAAATACATATTGTAATTTTTTTTCTTATTTTGCTAATTTGTAAACCCCGTCTTGCAGGGTTCAAGACACAGTCAACTTCAGGGTGGAGTTTTCCAATCAGCAGTTCAAACCAGGTCAGGTCCACAGGCACTTTATACGGGTGCCACATGGGGCCACATGGGCAGGTAATAATAATAATAATAATAATAATAATAATAATAATAATAATAATAATAATAATAATATATCATCTAGATATAACAAGGGACCACATGGGCAGGTTACTAGTAGACTGAAGTATTTAATATTCATAATAATAAAAATGATAAACATGTTCATAATAATATGTGATAATAAGGATAAGATCACTACTTATGATAATAATTATAATAATGATGATTAATTTTTCATAAAGCATCTGATGCTTCATAGAAATTGTTGAAATTAAATGAAAAATACTGAGATTAAAAATACATCGTAGTGACAAAAATTTCATACTTAACACATAAAATTTCATATTTAAGAAATGGTCAGTTTGTAAAATTAATTTTATTCTGCTTCAGTGCTTCGAGTGCAATCTGTAGATGCAGAAAAGAACGTCCGTTTCTTGTTCCATGCCTTGCAGTTCTCCAAACACACGTATTATAGGAAGCATGAGTTTGACAAATTTTTAACTCTCTCAGAGCTAGGAGAGACAACACAATCTTTTCATGTTTTAGTAAGTATTTCTATTATTGAAAAAGGCTTTGAAATTTAGTGTTGCCGTCAGTAAAATGTCTGAATACTTGAAAACATTTTTAAATTTTCTTTTTTTTTTAATTTGTGAATTTTTCCCTTTTCTGTGGCAGAAGTCTTGGGAGTGCTTTTTGTTTATATAATCTTTATTCTTATATGACATGGTTATTGTTATTCTAGGAAGATGTCACACTAGAACTGTGTGTAGCCAAGTGGTGGGCCAACATAGGGGACACCACAGCCAGCTATAGTATCACTTTCCATGGTTTGATGCCAGATACAAATCAGATACACATGGTAAGTATTATTATGCTATGGCAGTGTCTACAAGAAAAGGCTTTGAAGTTATGTATCTGGCACATACTCACATGTGCACACACTCACAAATGACAGTTACACTGCAACTGAGTTGGTTAGTTTTTGGCATCCGCTCTAATATCACTACCTGGTTTCATGGTACAGGAAAGTTGGTGCTTTGTCCTCATGTATAATTATCTTGTATATGCTAAATCATAAATCATGGTGTATCCCAAGTCCTACAGCATAAAGCCCAAATTAATGATATCCTTCCAAAAGTGTGTTGTTAGAAATAGTTGAACATCTTTATTAAAAAGTTTTAAATAGTTTGATTGTTTTGCGTCCAAGAGGACTTTAATGCCTGCCTAAAAATTTTATTATTCTTGCTAATTAAAAATAAAATATTTGGGAAAATTAAGTGGTGAGAAAATTTTCAGTAATTTCTGTATCTCTGCCTGTCATTCTAGCATGGAGCTCAGGGCATTATGAGGCTAGACGTTACCTCAGGGCTGAAACATGAAGAAATATCTCCCGTTATCACAATCAAGGAGCATGTGCAACCTTTGAGGTGAGCTTGTCTTGGTAACAGTGCAATTTTAAACCTTCTTAGAATAATTTTAAAAACCATTTGAATCCATTTAGGTTAGCTGCCTTATTTTTTGTAGCTATGGTGTTTTATCATTTAGAACGAGTTACCATTATAACACTAAGTTTATTAAAAACAAAGACCATGTGTTACCTTTGGTTTGACCTTATCTTGATGAGGAAGAGAGAATTTACTCCAATTGAGCTCATTATCTTTACTATATTATACATATACCTGTTCAACTTTCAGCTAGTTCTGTTTGAAAATGCTGGGTAAAAATCTGTCAATAATAGAAATAGATAAATGTACTAATTCTTAATGTCTGTGGCCATTTGTTAAGCTAATACCTTTACCTTGTTTTCTTTTATCTCTTTATTTTCTTTCTTTTATTATTATTGTTATTACTATTATTGTTGTTGTTGTTGTTATTGTTATTATTATTATTATTATTATTATTATTATTATTATTATTATTATTATTATTATTATTATTATTTCAGGCCAGCAGAGTCTAAGGTGTGCTGTCTGGCAGCCAGTAGAGATCTCCTGTGGGAGGGCAAGCAGATCTATGCACTAGAACTGACCTATAAACTCAGTATTGTGAGTAGTAGTCTGACTTCATGGCCCATGAGTTTGTATTTACAGATAACTAAATATTTATGTCAGTGTTTGAAGAAGTAGATATGTTTCTACACAGGTGATAAGTTGAAGTGAAAGTAAATAAACCTGCAAGGGATGTTACAAAATGTTGAGTCTTCTCAAGATTGTATTATAAAACATCTTAAAACCTACAAAGAGGTCATTGTGAAAGAATTTTTGTCATATTGTCATTTTCTTGCCTACTTCTTGTTCTTAAATTAAATGACAATAATATGTTAACATTGAAAAAATAAGTAAAAGTAAGTTATTAACATTAAAAAAACATTGTGTTTATTAAACATTCATCAAGGTTGTTGAATGACAGCATGAAATGGCATCAACAGTTTAGTATTTTCAAAATTATTGTTTCAGAGCAAGACGGCCGAGATCACTCCTGACTGCTCTCTACTCAGTGACTTCCTCTACGAGAGCGAGTATCAGTCCCAGCTTTGGATGCTGTTTGACCAGAATAAACAGTGCCTGGGCATGGGGGATGCTTACCCTGAAAAAGAAAAGGTATGCTAGAATAGATTCTGATCTAGAGTTCCTAGGTTTGGCTTTCTTTTAACATTTTGCAAACTGAAGCGACAGATTCTGTTTGAGTCTGGACCTTTAACTTGTTTTATTTACATGCACAATAGGTTTGTGAAATGTTATGTGAAAGGTAAGTTTTTGAAGGGGACTTTGATATAACATAGACAAATATTTTAAAATTACATCTTTTTAAACTGAATCATTATTGTTTCAGTACAATGTGAAGCTAGAAAAAGGCGAATACACCATCAGGCTGCAGATCCGTCACTTCAAGCAGGACCTGTTGGAGCGTATCAAAGATTTACCTGTGTTAATACATCACAAACTGACTCCAACTATCACAGTGGATACGTATCACAATGCAGCCAATGCAATGATAGGTAAGATACAGTGGCAAAGACAGTTGTTTTCAAAGTAAAGTTGGTTTATGATATATACCACACTCATTACATCTCAGTGCAGTTTACAGTTATAGACGATAAAATAGGTGGAATATTTTTGGTTCTGATTCTGAAGGGCTGTAGACACCTCCCTGGGAAAGTTACAACCTGACTGTTGTAGTGAAGCCAAACAATGTGCATTAGAAATCTAACAGCAAATAAAAAAGAAGAAACAACTGTTTCAATAACAAATTTAAAAAATGAATTTGTTGGAAAATTGAGCAATATTTTTCAATGTCACCAGGGTAGACAATATCCAGAACTGTTTACAGAACTGTCAGTGTTCTTTTTTTTTTCAAGGTGGAAAGAAGTTCCAGTGCTTTTTATTGAAGAAAGGATACAAGTACCCAGTTTTTATTGCCCCAATACCAGATGATAAGTAAGTATATAGAAATGAAACGAGTTTTATAATGTACATAGTACAACTTCTCTTTGGAAATATTTATATGCTTTAACAATTAAAAGGAAATGAAAATGTACAAGTTGTGATTAAGAGATGAAATGGTTATTAAGTTTAGGGTATATACTAAACATTGTAAATTATAAAATACTAAAATTTACTGCATATCAAGGATGTGTGCATATCAAGGATGTTATCTACAAGGAACCCCTTCCCCCAACTCCATTTGCTATAATATCAGATTATTTGTCTATTGCTTTACATGTACATTATAGGTGGATTTGGATATCTTTCTTGATTTTCTAATTTGGCTTAAAAATGTGACCAAAGCATTTAGAGATATTTTAAAATGCTGTGGAAATGTAGGCTTTAAACACTGCTGTTGTTTTTTCAGATTGCCAAAAGGTGTCGCTGCGGGGCACTTCCTGTCAGGCACCATTTCTCTTGCAAAGGACGAGTTGGGAAAGAAAGCAGTATGTTAAAATTATTTTTTATTGTATTTTATTTTATCAATCTAAGGTCATTGTGGAAATAACATATGTCATATGATTCCTTCTTTTCAACAACAAGAGGCTTAAAATGAATCCTAAGTTTTCTGATAAGTTTCCCTCAGTTTTGCCATTTTCATTTAAAATGTCTTTATTAAAAAAAATATTAATAAATATTTTTTCAAACGTCTTATAGTATTCGCTTTATTATTAATTTGTCTTACTTTGTCTTACTTTGTTTTTACTCACCTTTGAGTCAGAAACTAATTTTAAAAAAATTAAAAAGAAAACAAAAAAAAAAAAAAAAAAACAGATGAAAAAGGCAACTAAGAACAAAAGCAACATGTCTAATTGGGTATTTTACATTGCTTAAAAGATGTCAATATTTCCAGGACGTTTACCCATTCAAGTATACAGTAACAGAAGTAGTGAAGAAGAACAATAATAATAAGAACAATGGCAAAGACAAGAAGGAGAAGACCAAAGAACAGGAGTATGCTGAAGCCCTCAGGGATCTAAAACTTTCTTGGATGCCTAAGTGAGTGGCTTTGAAGTCCCACAATATGCATTAGATCTTTATAGCAAAAATTAATAAATACGCTAATGAGACTTTTCTGACTTTTGTCGGAATTCAGACTTTTTCAGGGTCATTTAGGTCATTCTTGTGAATCGAGTATCATGGCCAATTTTCCTACTTTTTCAGTGAGGACTGGTCTCATTCATGTAAACAAACAAACAAACAAACAAACAAACAAATAAATAAAAAAAATTCAGCATATTTTACCTTAATCGCCAAAGTTTACCCCATCCAAAATGGATCACTGTTAAGGAGTTTTTGTAATCGTAATGGTGATTGAATTTGGCAGTGCTTGCTCATGACGGTAGGATTAGAAATCTAGAACAAGGAAATCTATAATAAGGTTAATTGGTCATAGTTTTGTGATGGCTATAGTTGAAAGCTCTCAGTAAAATGTTTCACAATTTTAGTTGTGAGCATCAGTTTTGAATACATTGAAATAATTCTGAAAACTTGTTCTTTTTCTTTACATTTCCAGGCTAGACAACAGCCAGACCATATTTGAGGATTTACTTCAAGACGTTCCTGATCATCTCTCCCTCTACATGGCACGCTTGCAGTCCCTGGACAATGAACAAGAACGTCTTAAAAGACTCCCATCTATCCTTGCTGCAGCACAGGAAGTGACATCACGCATAGACCAGAATGCACTGCTGGCATACTATGGGATGAAGACTGACGCCAGACCGGAAGCTGCGACAATCAAAAGGTGTTGTATTTTGTTATTTTATCATGTCTCACACATTTGCTTCCATTTTCTCTGTTGTGTTGAATTTTTGACTGACTTGTCAGTCTTCGTCATAGCAGAAAAAAAGTCAATGTTTCAAAGGGCCTAACAGTCCACAGTGCACCACCCCCTATATCAAAGTCAAGGACCATTTGTACTGTTATCAGGGATGAGATTTTCCCCAACTATCGGCAGTTTTCTGAGTTTTTGGGAGCCAAAGATATCTTTTCATTGCTGTAGGTGTCCTCCTTGATTCCATGCCATACTTTCCAACTTTTGCAGTAAACGATAGCTTCATACTTGAATGTATTATACAAGAGCCGTTTACCCTAATGATAATAATTTTATCCTTAGTGAGATGGACAAACAGAAGGGCATGCTGGTGGACGCACTGGGGCGGCTAGGCTGTGCTCAGGCAGACATTGTCATGGGAAAAGCAGAACAACCACCAGAGGGAGACACTGAGGACCTGCCTGAAGTTACCCTGGACGATCTGACGGCTACGTTTTATGAGCTGCAAAAGTTTATCGATATCAATGATCTCAAGGTGAGGGTAAAGATATATGTAAGTAGTTACGAGGGAAATGAAACCCTTTTCTTTTCTTCCTGCAACAAAATGGTGGATTTATCCTAAGAACCTTTAGAGTAGGGAATAAATATGGGATGAGAATTAATCAGATTCTTTTTTAAAGTCGTAAACTTTAAGGTATCTAAATGCCCTAAAGTATACACATTTTTTTCTTTCTTTTTTTTTAAATTTCATATTTTTAATGAAAATGATCTGACTAGGCTTTTAGTTTGCTTGAAGAGCATGCAGTTTTACCCGATAGCATCTGTTTGATCATTGCTCTTTATTTTTAAAATTGCATATTTTCTCATGTTTTCAGGTGTCACAGTTCGTTGTCCGCCATGCCCTTGCGCACAAACATTATGGCCGTGCACTGAAAGTGTTGCAGAAACAGAATGATGAGAAGAACACCAAAGAAAATGATTTGAAGATCATTGAGGTACTAACTATTTCTGTGACTAACTTGTCCTAAAGGAAAGGGTCTTGAAATAATAAACTCAAACCACTGCATGTACATATAGAGGGGGTATGGGGTGATCCTTTTAAAAATTTTCCTAAATCATGTCAGTTTAATTACATTCACAAAGAGGTTACAAGAAGAAAAGCACCTTTTTCAGGCCTGCCCAACTACCAGACTCGGCACCGAATGATCCTGAATTCACCGGTAGATCAGACCACACTACCCGTATTCAAGGTGTGTGTCAGATCGCATCACACAGTATCAGACGCGACACCGCTCTTGCCTAGTACGCGATGTGATAGTGACAATTCTCAACGGGGTTGAAAAGCATTGCATCACTACTCAAAATTTGTTCAGGGTATGATACTGTGTAATGCGATCTGACACACACCTTGAAAACGGGTAGCGTGGTCTGATCTACCGGTGAATTCAGGATCATTCGGTGCCGCGTCTGGTAGTTGGGTAGGCCTGTTTTTACCTAGTCTGAATGTTGCATGTTAGATGTAAAATGATAAAAGAAGGAACAAATAAGTATAATCTTAATTGTTATGATTTTTAATGAAAGTGATTCAGTTTAAATTGAAAATAGAATTTGCAGGAGTTGTTTATTTACAACTTCTGTTTCTGATCTGTACTTTTCGTTGTGGTTTTTGTCTTTATTTTTAAAATTTTTTTCAATTTTTTTCAGATATATCGCACCCTAGGCTGGGATCATGCAGTGAAGCAGTATGAAAATCTGCTACTTATAAAATACCCAGCAGGATTTAGGCTATTCTAATTATCATTGTGACCTATGTCATAATGTCCTAAAATGTATTCTTAGTGACTTTCTTAGTTTTTACTGTCATTAAGCTACCCCTAGGCTTCAATTTATTTTTAAACTGGGTTCAATTGACATTTTATTCCATTCAGACTTTGATGACCTACACTAAGTCATGATAAGTGACAATGTTGAGAGATGTACTGAATTTAATTGAATTGACATTTTATTCCATTCAGACTTTGATGACCTTCACTAAGCCATGATAAATGACTATGTTAAGATATTACAGAATCTACTTGAATAGGTGTGTTATTAATGCAACCAAAATGTCCAATTTTATTTCCTTTGAATTTTCAGCCAACTGGTGTCATAATGTCGTCATCTAAGACTGATATCAGTGGCTCTTCTTTACCTTTAATTTTAAAGGAAATCCAACTGTGAAGATAATATTTAAGCCAACAATAAAATCATTCTCCTCTCAAGTCTTCAGAGTATTCTGTTATTCAGTTAAAAAAATCAAGTTTTCTACAAGGCAAGGGGATGGAATTCAACCTCTACCAAGACCGAAAACAGAGTATTGTTTTCAGTGGATTTTCACTGATATTTCTCTGGGTATTCACCAGCTGTGCACCACTCTACTGTCACCACCCAACCGCCTTCTGCTAAAGATCAAAGACAAAATAATTTGTGAGATAAATTCCATGAAATCAAATGACAATGTGAGAAAACAGATAGGCCTATTCCGTGTAGCTGAAGTCTCACTATTTTTATTCTCGCTATGTTACATAGTATTTGAATATTATACTTTTCGTTGGGCCCCTCCCAAAATGAAATACATTAAGATATTTGATCGGCTTGTGTTAGAAGTAAAAAAATTGCCTCTTTTTGTAAGTAAACCCAGAAGATGTTTTGCTCAAAAAACAAATCAGTGCCTAAAGCGACTATAAAAATCTGGGAAAAAGACGTGACATGATGACGCCCATTATATCTGGGAAATAAACTGGGTACAGCGCTATCGATTGAATCACCAATATTGGGTATAATAGCTTTACAAAGCATAAAATCTTAAAAAAGGATAACAACTGTTCGTTTTGGCCAAAAAATGAATTTTTCTGGGGCAAACGACAATTTTCTTATCCTTCCCAATTGTTAATGAATCCATTTCTACAATCAAAGTTAGTCCTTGTTTTTTTTCTAATTTTTTTTTATGTAATAATTTCTTAAGAGATTATTACAGAGTTTAGTCATCTATGGAGGTCACGTGCACGGATTTCAGAATAATTGCTATAACTGCCGTTTTTGTGTTAAAATAGAATGTATTATATTTCTGAGTTGTTATTCTGTTTATTGTGAAATATAGCTTTCATACGAAGAGTTGTTATCCCTTTAATCTGAGCGTAAAATAAAGTAGAAAAATGTAAAGTATCGTTCAACAAAGCTAAAATGTTTCGTCACAATGAAAATAGAGTTACCGTTATTATTATGACGTCAAAAAACTCGTCACCCAGAAACGTAGTGTAGCAACCAAACAGTAAGTAACTGCCATTACGTTTGCTGTCACGAGATATTATTTCTCAATTATTTCAAAGTATTTCCCGTATTTTTTTATCATATCGTTGAGTGACGTTGAACTTTCATTTGAACAACGCACGAGCAAGAAGAGAGGACGATTTTCTGAGTGCGATTTACAGTTTTGCAAGAAAAAGAACATCTCCGAAGAGGACACATATTTCGAAGACGGAATTATCTGTGATATCCCAACCGAAATTCTAGTTAAGATTGGGAGGAATCTGGATGCGCCTTCTCTGCTTCATTTTACCTCAACATGCAGGCGTTTTCGAGATTTAGGTCAAGATCCTTATATTTGGGAGCAAGTTATTCAGGTAAATATTATTTTGGCTTTTTAAAACCTGTTAAGTAGAGTTTAAAGATGTAGATCTAACTTAAGAACGCGCAGAGCGTCTACTGAAACGATAAAATTTATTTAGTATAAAATACAATTTTTCAAACCAATGAATTAAACAAAAATTGAAAAATTAGTTGTCGTGAAAGCACTCATAAAATTACAAACTTGTATCTAGGATGAAAAAATTTTTATAGGAAAATTATGTCTAATATTTAAGGTGATGCTCTTTTTTTTATTCAGCGCACGCATGGTATTGCATTTTGCAAATACATAACCAGTGTGCCTTGGATTCCCATCACCTCCAAGGAGATGTGCGTCCTCCTCCACAAAGTGAGCTGTATAAGAGAGCTCATAATGGACGGAGAGTATCAGAACTTCCTGAAGGAGGGTAGGGACATGATTACCTGCCTGTACGCATTCGAAAAGATGTCTCCATTCTGGCAGAGACAGCGCCCTCTCTTGACTGATGAAGTGACGAACGTGTTTGCCATGACTTTTCGGGAGCTCAGTGGTGAGTTTAATTCTCTCTCTCTCTCTCTCTCTCTCTCTCTCTCTCTCTCTCTCTCTCTCTCTGACACAGGCCAAAGACAAATAATGCTTAACTATTTTTAAAGTCGCATACCTAGCCCACCCCCGCATGCACGCTCACACACACTAACACTTCTTTCCGCATATGTGGCTGAAAAAAAAAAGCGTATTTCACATGTGCAAGTACCCCTGGCAAAAAAAGGCATTAATTCACCAGTTAGGTTCATTTGCATCACTCTACTGTTCATTTTTGAAACAGAGCACACGTTCTAATCCTCATATGATAAACTGCCTATTGCAATGCGAAGATTGTAAAATATGTTGAACAAAGATTATAAATATATTTTAAAATATGGATTTTCTTCAGATATGATAGTTTTCGGTTGGTTATTTTCAGATTACTTTTCTGAGCTGAAAGATAAGACAATGAGGTGGTCCGCCATAGTGGACATGAGGACAAAGCGGTTCCAAGACCCTGTAGTAGCTCATGATTTCTTTGCTTACTATGTCCAGTGTCTCATCGAAAGTACGTAGTCATAGATGTTAAAATTTCTGATATTTTAAATAACCTTTGCATTCCTTAACACTGTGGATCTCCAGTTATTTGACCATTCACGTTAAAAAATCTTTCATGTTAAAAATCCTGTATTGTCAACGGATTCCTGAGTGCATCATCCGTTAATCAATACTTTCTAGATAGCGCTTCTGCCTCGTCTATCTGCACTGAAAGTAGAGAAATGGAGAACGTATTTTTGACATGTCTTTTTGAAACGACCCTTGAGGCTAGCTTTAAATATAAATCAAACCACAAAATCTACTTTTATCATGACGTTTATTTAATTTCTAATTTTTTCCTGCAGATCGCGAAGACATAGATGACCTGTACAACGCCTGTAACAAAGAAAAGGTGCTGAGAAAGATGGCCAGACTTCTTGAATGTCACAGAGCCACAAGTTCTCCCGTCTACCGTGCTCTTAGGGACGCTCTGATGAGATGTAAGTGGTGATAGCTGTAGAAATAAAGCCACAACCCCCTATTCCATTTCTTCAGGTAATAATAATAATAATAATAATAACAATAATAATAATAATAATAATAATAATAATAATAATAAATCATAGATTTTTGGCCAACGATCTCATTTGTTTTTAAATGTTGTGTTATTGTTAACAGCGTGTTTGCGATGAATGAATGGATGGATGGATGGGAATGCATTCCAACATTATACATTGTGTTCTTAAGGTGTCTGTTTCTGTGAGGCTTTCAGTAATGATAATAAGTTGATGAAAGTAGCGCGCAACAGGTTGGAATTATACAAAGAAAAGAGTGAAAATAGAAAATTAGAACACAATACATACATGTATGACAACATGTATTCTTACACTGTTACTATGTTTCTAAAAACTGGTTACAACCCTGTACTTCGATAGCTAGATTTTATTTCAATTTGAAAATGTTCCTATAAATTTAAGCCACCAAGACTAGATCAAGTTAATGGAGATAAAAGGTGATGTAAACAACTCTTGTTATCCCCCTTTCTTTCAGCCGGAGGTGAACTCCGAGCGGACCATAGTTTCTCCGTAGCATTGCGTCATAAACCTACAATGGAAGTCGTCCTGGACCACATATTTAATACGCACCCTTTCTTTATGGCTAACAGGGACGCAATTTGTGCGGGCGATTTTGGTAAGTGGGTCGCGCTCTGTATTTTTTTTTTTTTTTTTTTTTTT
>NW_019775420.1:216201-264216 GCF_001039355.2 Lingula anatina | reverse complement strand
TTTTTTTTTTTTTTTTTTTTTTGTTAAATGGAATGGAATCATTTTCCAGATAGACATGTTATACCTTAAAATAAAGTGTCTGCTTTCTTATTAAAGGGATAAAGAATAGTGTTTTTTTCTGTATCTGAAATAAAACTAATATAGTTCATGCCTTACAAGCGATTTCACCATAATCTCTAGGATAGGAATGAAATATTGCAGAATTTCAAAGTTTGGATAAAGAAAAATGTTAACTATTTTTGTTCTTTCTTTAATTTCCAGATCTTGATCTTATCGTCCAATATGGCAGCAACTGTGCTGACCTCTACTGTCTGTTTGACGAGGCCTATGGAAATTGGTACTTGACAAGCGGACGCAACCCTGCCTCCGTGTACTCTCACCAAGCCAAAGGAACTCGGTCCCACGAGGTCCAGGCAATATTCACATCCCTCCTATGGGAACTGCATTATGATGCCTCAATTACTGCTTCAAGCGGATTCTGGAGCCTCGAAGTCGCCAAGGTCAAAGCCGAGGATTACTTCGAAAAGCTGTGGTGTTATAAAGACCCTCAGGTGCTCCTTAGAGAAAAGACCGTGGAGAGAATGTTGCAGACTCACTGCTGGTATCTTGTTGAGGAGGAAATGAAAGAAACCACTGCATACAGGTAAACCACACAGATGTTATTAGCGTTATCTGAGGCTTGTTCTGTAATTTGTCCGTGGTTTCTCATTTTAATTTTCTTGCTAAAAATGCATTTGGTTTATTTTAATTACCTATTTCAGTTTTCCTAAAATGAAGGCATTAGCAATGGAAAATGGTTTCACCTCTTTAACTGTGTGACACGAAGAAATCTATATTGTTCAGAAACTACTTGGAAAATTTAGGACAACTAATTCATTATCATTTTTATGAGAATATACGTAACTAAAGAGATTTTATATTTCCAGTGCCTATGTTTGGGACGGGACTTTCTTTGACCCCAGCGCTTTACAGCGGCTGAAGACAGAAGTCTTACGTCGCCAGGGGTTGAAGGTCGCAATCCAAGAGATGAACCTTCAGCAGAAAACTCAAAGATCTCAGAAGCAGCTGATTGAACTATCCGTCTCAAGGGTATGTGGTGACTGATTCTGAATTAAAGTACGGTCTATAGATAATTTGCTGAATCTTTGAAAAGAGATCAAAGTAACGAATGTACATGTGAATGGATGTCGTTCAGCGTAAAATTCAATTGATTATTTGATTCCAAATAAAGCATTGTGCATAAACGGTGGCTATACTAAATTTCATGTTTATTTTCAGGCGACCACGTTAACTGCCGATCCCACGTCTGCACTGTGTGGCACAGATTTGAACCGTCTTAGGGGTTCTTAAATTTAGACAAGGGAAGGCTTTTGGAGAAAATTCAATACATTATTATATTGATTTGATTAGGATATATTGTAATGGATGGAAACAAGGCTGAAGGATCGGTCTCACCAAATATCAGACTTGCTGATGAAAACGAAAGTGAAAGTAGATCATGATCAGATTTGATGAAGAACAGATTTTTTTATCTACAGTTATAAGTTGTGGAGAATATGTCTTTTATATCACTGGACTCTTTGCGAGCGTTTCAGTGTCGTACTTTGAAAAGGAAGGTCATCTTGATTACATTTATAATAATCGTGACTACTGAAATGTTCTGTGACAATTTTTGTACGGCACTGGAATGATTCTGCTTTAGGTTTAACTCTGTTGTGACAAAATGTTTGTCACAATTTTAATCGCGTGTTATCGTAAACATAAACAAAAACTATAATGCCTGGTCGCATTTTTTTTTAGTATTATATAGTGCATATTATTGGTTTAAGGGGTGACTTTTGATAACCATCACTATATTGATGGTGGTTGGGGGTGGGGTGGGTGGTGGTGATAATGTTCATAGTAGAATTATATACACAGTGTGTGTGTGTGTGTGTGTGAGAGAGAGAGAGAGAGAGAGAGAGAGAGAGAGAGAGTGTGTTAATAACTGTATAAATTGAAGTAATGCATATAATCAGATGTAATAAAATATTTTCCATTGTACTGTCTTAGAGCTTTTTTATTTTACCGCCAACAACGTTAACATATTTATATTTTTAATGGTATTTTGTGAATGATGAACGCATTCTGAAAAGTAATGTCTCATAGCTGTATTTAACCAAAAGAAAAGTTTTAAAAACGCGATAAAAAACTTTTAATAGATTTTCGTACTAGTATTCAACCCCTTAAAAGTGTGCATCAAACGCCACTTCAGTAACTTTACATTAAAGATGATGCATGGATTCCATTTATTAAGTGTATGTTTTTATTATTATTAAACAATGCTTCTATTTTACAGCCTTTATCATTATGATGCTGCCGGTCGATAAGCCATGTTCGAATATAAATATAAACAAAATAAATACGTTTTTCTTAAGGTTACATGACAAATTCAATTGTGCGCTTGAAACATTAACGATATACAGAGATCTGTGAACGTTTGAAAAAATGTCAGTAAAACTTCTTAATCGATACTTGCGTTACCTTCGCCGAGACGAAAGAATGCAGTAAAACCTGAGATTACACCTAATATCTTCTACAACCGGTCGAGTTAAGCCTATTAGGTGAATATTATACAATGGCATCTCCACAAAAATGTTCCTTTTTAAAATTTCATTTCATGATAAATTACAGTGCAAGGATACATATGTTACTGCTTCTTAAAACTTGACGTAACACTGCCAAAAACGGACTCTTAAGAGTGAAAATGGTCATAATTTAGCTCTGAAAACCAGGGTAAATGTTACTGCTTCTTAAAACTTGACGTAACACTGCCAAAAACGGACTCTTAAGAGTGAAAATGGTCATAATTTAGCCCTGAAAACCAGGGTAAATAAACTGTGAATTATTTCTAACTTATGATTGTTTCTTTAATTATCATATGAACAACTCACAGAAATACGGAGTTTGATTTAATTCGATACATACGTTACCTATATTTTAATCACTTTCAACTGCTGACAACATCTGATGAGCCAACATCTAATTCTTACTGTATATTACGTTACAATAAAAGAGAAAGGGGACAAAAAGTAGTCTTCAAATGGTTGGTTTATAGGATACATACGTTACCGATACATACGTTATCAAATTGCATGCAGTCTTGTTTTCATTGTTTGTTGTCCTGCGATGTTGAAATGTTTCGTCACAATAAAATACTGTGATTAATATTATAACGTAAATAAAAGAAAAAATCGTCGACCAGGGGCGAAACGTAGTAATGTAGCAACCTGAAAGTCTGAGGATCCCGGTTTTGGTTCTTGTCATGACGTTGCATTATGACGCCATAGATTATCGCAAAACGGTAACTATACAAGGCTATTCTGATTATTACGTCAGTAAGTAACGATAGTTTCAAGATTTAGAATAATAAAATAAATCAATCTCAGGGTTTCTTTTTCAAAATGATAATCATTTCACATCTATCGTAGCTGTGTGCACAACACAGCTACGAATACATCAAACGGAGAGCACCTGGAGAAGAAGGTAAATTAATCGGTTGCAAAAGAAAAAAAATTGATTGGTTTTTTTCAAAAATTTTTTTTTTGTTGTTGTTGATAATGACGTTGTCTATTGAATCAATTATCTATTGAATCGATTTACACTGGGGATGGCGGCTGTTGAAGGAGGGTCCGAGTAAATCAGGCGGTGGCTGAATTCTGTCCTCTTTTGTTAATGGTTGAAATTCTCTGCTGAAATACAAACTGTCTATATAAACATCGTTTTCTAATTTATGATCATTAACTGAAAAAATCTCTATGTATATCTGTATCGAAAATTGTTGACAACAGTTAGTGATATTGTTTTCTGTCGCATTATTTGGAAACTAAGAGCTATACTAAGGGTCAGTTTATTAGCTTGAGAGTATCAAATAGGAACAGGATGAGTCATGTAATAAAAATGCGAGTTCATTAATTTGATACCAATTGCGATGTTTTGCTACTATATATATATATATATATATATATATATATATATATATATATATATATATATAATTATACATATTGCAAGTTTATATATATATATATATAAACTTGCAATATGTATAACTCTTCCTTGTTGGCCGTTCTGAGTCTCAGGAAATGGAAATGGAAATACGCCTCACGTTGCCAGGAACAACGGCAGTGGAAAATAATTTGTCAATGGCCCCATTCAGAATAGGGGTCAAATATGTCAATAGCCCAAAGGTCAAATATTGCCGACCAACTTGAATAATTCTCCACGAGATACCTATTCAGTGTCCATTAGCGGATTAGACGGCAAGCTTTGTAGTGGGTCGCCATATTTGGGAAATTTGGACAGATGCAGGTTAAAGTTCCTTTGTGTCTTTAGGTGATGAATTTGAAGATGCAGTTGTACAATTCTTCCACATTGGTAACTGAGTGGGCAGTAGTTCAAAACATGACTGTCACAACAATTTTCTCTTTTAGCTCGAGGAATTGAATCAGTAGATTAGGCCAATTTTAACTGTAATATATAGGGCATAATTATGGAGATACTACAGCTTGATTTCGTATCATCAGAAAGTATGGGAGGAGACTGCGCCTACTCTGACCCTCTCCTAGTGGGCAACCGAAGGACAAATAACCGTAACATTAATGTGTTCAAAATAAAAGAAATGAGAAGTAATTATCCACTTATAGTCTATTGTATTGGCTACTAAGTTATTTTAACAACATGAAAGATGGTTAATCAAACAATATCGATTTTATTTTTTTAATTAACATAATTTTAATTAAGCAGGACTGGTGTAAGTCCATATACAATTAAATACGGGCCAATTACAGAGCAGCTTCATTCTGAAACAAAAAAATCGCCATGTACATTTTTAGACCCCTGAAGCCAAATGAACCTGTTTGTGGTATATGAAATGACCACCTTTTTACTATATGTTAAATTTTACATTTTGTTTAATATGAAATGACCACCTTTTTACTATATGTTAAATTTTACATTTTGTTAAATACATAATTGCACTAGATCTGATAGAAAGTGTACGTAACACAGAGATTTTAAATTTGAGCACAGATTCAGTGATCTACATGTATATCTATACTGTCAATGGATAGTTATATAATTTTTCTATAAAGAAAATTTTAAACATTTAGTAATTTTTACTTCAACAGAAATTCTGTTTGTACAGACTTCACATTAAATATGGAATATTTTAGTTTTGAAGGTATGCCTAGGTAAAAATGCGTTTTTTTTTTAAAAAACTCCGATCTCATATAAGAAACGTGAATGGAGAAGTGTGTAGTCAGGTATGTCGCTACCAATTAACTGACTACCATGCCTGTTGCGCTGCTGCATTGTGTAATATGCAGTGGTTTAATTGGGTAGTGCTCCTTTGGGCTGGTCAAAGCTTGGATTTGGCAAAGCATGGTTCTGTCAAAAAGTATCCATATATCGGCAACTCATTAGTTGCCGATATATGGATACTTTTTTGACATAGAAGAATTTAAAATTTTGCATACAAGTAGTTGTTTTTGCAGCTCGTAAAATGAGCCAAGCAGTGTATTACAGAATTGTTAATCTGTGGCAGAATGGCGCGAAAAAGACAGACATTGCCAGACAGTTTATTGCGCCAAACGGAACGTACCTAGACTGAGGTCTCGCCCAATGTATCGAAATCTTACCACCAGGGTAAAGGACTCGCTGTCTTTCGGGATATGCTGCTGCAACTAAACAAAAACCACCCAGTCCGTTCAGAATGAGGGGTAAAATGCCACCAAAACGCGCTTTTAAGGGCCGTAGCGAATACCAAACTGGTCTTAGCATGTTAGAATACCAGACGACCTCCGAGGAATCAACAGTAAACAGCAAAACATCGTCGTCTGTTTTTCTAATGAATTGGGGACCATTACCGTTTCTGGGTAAAACATTGAAACCGCGTGGCTTTCTTTATTGAGGTCAGATTTCACCTGTACCGCTCAACTAGTCGAAACAGATTTATAGACATCCAGAAGAGGTCTACGGCGAAGCGTCTGCCGCGTCTAAAGTGGCTAGGGTCATTGGCAGCGTCAGTATTTGGAGTGGACACCACATTGGTACCAAAACATCGATAAAAAACCTGAACCAGATCAAAAAAAGGAATAATCTGGGAACCAACAATTTTTGGGTTCCATGGTGAGTTTGCCAGAGCACTTTTAATAGCAGATAACTTACAGAACCAGGGAATTGAGCAGCTACCTTCGTCATCAAAATCGCCATATTTGAAACACACAGGCAATATGTGGGTAGGCCATTACTCACCAAATCAATGGCCTACATGTCCTACAACAAAACTGGACCAAATTGGACAAATTTGACCGATGCCTGGTATGTTATTCCAGATTGAACTCTAAAAAACCTATCCCAAGTAATGTCTTGCCGCTTTAGAGCCCTGGTAGCAGCCAGAAGAGGTCAGGCATAACAGCGACCGTTACCATGACAAGACACTGACATGAGGTGCCTTTGTGGGGCGTGTAACTCTTTTACAGACGATAATTAGGAAAATATGGAGATCCAAAATATCGTTTTTAATGGGTGTCGTATGACATTGAATAAGCAGTGTATTTTTGTTTGCTTCACTGGCGAATTCAATTAATGAAATGGTGTCACAATGACATCAAAGAGATAATTAAAAGTTATTAAAACACGATTTTAATCCTTATTTTCATTGATCAGTCAGCAAAATAGGAAAAAACTAATGTAAAATGATTTCGAAAAAAATATTCAATATTAAATGTCAAGTCTGTAGAATAATAATAATTAATAACAATAATTATACCAATTATAATTATAAATAATAACAAATAAGATGAAAGGACTGTAATACCAAACTGAATTAACTCGAGCTTTTAGACATCAAATCACTTCAAAAATGTTTGCATATATTAGAAATAATCCACCAAATATTCCATCAAGTGTAATTAAAGGTACATATTGCACATTTTTTTTCAATTTTGAAAAATGGAGCAACTTTATCTTCAATAACAAAAAAATTCTATTTGAAAAATAGGAAAGGCTGTATACAATACCAAATTGAATAAACCTAAGCATTTAGGACAAGAATAGAAAAAAACCATACTGTAAAACCAATCCTGATTTATCTTAAAGAAACAATGAAAATGAAAATGAGATAAATTTTAAGTTAAAAATATGTCTATAACAAATTATTCCATACAGTAATTTTGTCTCTAGGACAGTGAAAATATTTTAAAAGATATCAGCGTCTTTTCAAATGTCGAAACTGTTCTATACACATTGACATCTTACACATTACTTGGTCCAACTAAACATTACTTTTAAATATGTACAATTAAGATCATGTAAAATGAAAACCACAGCTTATCCCTGCAAAAATACCAATGAAAAGATTTTTAAACAAATGAAATATGCCTATTCCAATGTTCAGTTTCACAATGATATGGCTTTTCATTGTCACTACCTTCCTCCGGCACACTGAAATAAACGACGCAATCGAAAGTTATACAGTAATCACATTTTATAAGTGGCATAACGCGTTTTTTAATGCTGGCTCTATTTTATAAACGCTGAACAAGTTATTTCGATGGCACAACTGTACTCTAATAATTGGTTTGAATAGAAGTAGAACTTGTTAGTTTTTGTCACAAGTACCTTTCCAAGTCTATATCTTCCATGGATTGTGTTTAGCCATGCAAAGCTGATTGAAGCCAGGAACTAAATAACCCGTGCAAATGGTTCTGTAATAAAAAATTGACCGACATGAGTTTCGTTAACTATCTCTCTCTTTCTCTCCCTCTCTCCCTCTCGCCTAGGCTGCGTTCATATGAAAAATCTATTTTCTAAAAATCTATTTGCGGTATCTTCCGATCACGGTCAGTGCCCTGAACACCCCACGGGGTAATTACGGGCAGAGCGAGCCAGTTACTTCCAAAGCTGTAATTAATTCTCGGCGCTGCCAGTAATTACGTCGCGGGTTATTCAGGGCCATAGACCGTGATCACAAGATACCGCAAATAGATTTTTAGAAAATAGATTTTTCATGTGAACGGTCCCTTACTCTCAGTAACATGTAGAGCTAAACATCATACTTAAAAGAAGCTAAAAGCATCACATAGCGTGATATTTTATCATTAATCATAATTCAATTAAGGACAAATTGAACTCTTTACAAACAACTCATATAAATAAATTCATATTAATAAATTTCGTTTAATTGATCTTGTGCGAATGTCTCACCCGTGGAAGAAAACTTGGCTTGCTGATTCACCTGTTCTGTAGTCTCATCTCCTTTGATTTCTCTCAATTAGCACCTGGCTACGGCTAGTCTGCCACATGGGTCAACAAGCAAATTTGGTTTCTTTACGTGCATTATTTTGGCTCAAAAATCGCTTTATAATCCTTTTTATCCAGAAAGCCAAATGACCCACAACATGTGTGTCATGTGAAATAATAAAGATCACTAGATTAGGAGTAACAAAACGAAGGGTCCGTGTAACAGAGAGTCCGCCCTCCATATAGTTATAATGGTTAGGGTTAGCCTGAACTAAGTGGGTCAAAATTTAGGGCGAGGCTCACCTGTACAAATGAATGGGAAGCAGACTCTCTGTTATGAGGGACTCTCTGTCACGTTACACCGGTACAAAAGTACAGAACAAAATGGCTCAAATATAGCCATGAAAACATATAAAGCTGTAATATATAATGTACTAATTATCTAAGACATGTTGAGCATACTCCAAAAATAGAGAGTGCACTGTACCATATTACTATAAAGTATATACAGTGACACAATTCAAGTAACCTTCTTCCTGAAAGAAGTGCCGCCTCTTTGTCGGTCTAATATCCAATTATAAGTAACAATTAATTATCTCAATTGAAATGTTTGAACAAGTTCAGTTGCAACGCCGAACTTAAAGTCCGCTATAATACATGTAGATACCTATCTAACGACCATGCACAGTACTCTAAGTACACTCTACCGTTTACAATTACAGTAATTAGAAAAATGTATATAATTTTAATTCGGGGATAAATCATATAAAAAATTACAATGAAGGAGTTTTATCTTATGGACACAGCCGACATATGCCATTCATGCTATCTGTTGAATGTTTAAAATAATACTTAGTTAAGCCTATTCGCCCTGTAGAAAATAAATTGCTTCATACAGCAGCATGTTTGGTTTGTGTGCCAGGCTGTCGTTGGTGCCCAAATATAAGATGAACTTCGTTTGTCCATTTCAGAATGTAAAATATTCACAAGAATTTCTGTACTCTAAAAAAGGGTCTGTGAAACAAGCCAACTGAATCATTTGAAAAACCTATGATAAACTGCTTACATCTTTTGTGTGCTAGCATTATAATGAGCATATGGCAAATGTTATGCTGTCGCTTTCTCTATTAGGGTCTCTATAGTATGATCGGGGTTTCTAATTGTAGCTCCCACAAGTGCCATGAGTCGACTCATGAGGACGTGGATTGTCTCATCATCCAGCAGATCGCAAGAACCCTGGAATTTAAGTTCAATGCGCTTCGGATGATCGGACTCGATGACTTCAAGTCTGGTTTCCCTGTAGAAATCTAACAAATAATGTTCTATGACGGCTCCTCCAAATAGGGCATTGTCTTCCTCAACCACGGCATTGTGGTAGTTAATGAGGTGCTTTCCAATGTTCGCAACTTGTTCCTGTGGCATTGTATCATAAATTAAGTCCGGAGGACAGAGAGCATTTTCAACACAGCATTTCTGAATTGTGCTCTTGTTGACTCTCAGGAACTCTCGAAATGTTTGAGAGTGGTTGTCAAAGCGAACAGGAATAGGGAGAATGTTCACGCAATTCGTCATCACCCCTTCCAATCCCAGTGCAACACGCATGTCGACACTTCCTGATATGACAAATCGCTCAATGTTTGATGCAGCATGAAGCAAAAGTTGATAAACGCTACATATGAACTGAAAAAGTGTGAATTCCTCGCTGCCACGCCATCTTAACAAATGTATCATCATATCGTCGTCTATCTGCCCCGTTACAGTAACAGACTTTCCAAAAGTGCATTGTGGTAACACTTTTTTTGAGACTCGCACAAGAGGAACTTCTTCCGGCAGATTGTTTTCCCAAAATACTTTTAATCTTGTCTTTTCTTCTTCTGTCAGATGGCGATCTATGGCATCAGCTAAGCTGGGTATTGCGCTGACTTTACCGAAATGTGTTGTCAAAGGATTGCCTGCATGGACGCTACGCAGATAAGGAAGGATATTATCCTGCAGCATTATCCTCATAGAATCAACATCCACCGCTATGTGATGGAACACAAATAACACCATTGGCGGTGTGGTGTTTACGAAGGCAACACGCCAAGGCGATTCGTTGGAACTGTTGAAAGGACGTCTCATAATCTCCTCTATACTTCGTTCCATGGAATCTTCTGTTCCGTCTATGAGCTGCACCTCCGGAGTATCATCTGAAAGAAACTCTATCTTGTCTGTTCCTAGCCCAGCATTTCTTCTGTATCTCATCCTGAGGACTGGATTATTTTCTGACACTAACTTTGTAATATTTTGCCAAAGCACAATGTCAGCAGCGTATCCCTGTTCTGGCAACCTGATTTTCACAATTAAGTGGTTTGCGAGATCTTCTTTTGTTCCCTGACTGTTGTATTTCCATCGGTGTGTGAAGGCAGGTTTTTGAATAGACCTGTTAGGAGAATGTGGACTATGTTGCTGAACTCCATCCCCAATCAACTGTTCTATGAGGTCAGCAAATGTAGTTGGTTTTTGATCACTGCTCATGAGCACTGCGGGTATAAGGGAAACTTGGAATTGGTCCCTTACTTTGCGGATAAATGACATCATATTAAGAGAGTCAAAGCCCAGGTCATTCAAAGATTGGTTTTCATCAATCTTACAGGGGCCCATCAGAATTCTCCCCGTCGTTCGCATCACCCAGTGTTTGATGTACTGTTTTCTGTCTTCACTTGACATATTTCTGATCTGTTCTATATTCAGAGTGACCTCTGCTGAATCGGCGTCATCATTTGAGTGGAAACTTTTGCTGTTGGTCTTGAAGGGGATGTCTGCGTACATGGCCTGTGCATCATTGCGTAAAAGTGCATGGAGGAAACATTCCAATATGTCATCTTCATTTAATGCATTTATACCTTCATTTTTCAGTCTTTGCCCCGTATTTGGATTCTGATTTAGTAGGCCCAAGTTTAGTGCACCCCAGTTGATGGACTGTGCAGGCAGATGCTGCTGTCTTCTGTAGTGAGCAAGGCTATCCATGAATGCATTGCCGGCTCCGTAGTTTGTCTGGCCAGGGTTTCCCAGCAGTGATGCGACTGAGGAATGCATCACAAAGTAGTCGAGAGGAAGGTTGATGGACAACTTGTGCAAGTTCCAGGAACCCTTTATTTTGGGACCTGTCGCTCTTTCAAATGTGTCTTGATTTTGATTTACAAAGGCACCATCGGCCAAAACAGCAGCGCCATGAAAAATGCCTTTAATTGGGATTTTGCGTTGTGCAAGTCTTTCAAAAGCACTGGAAACTGAAGTGTAATTGGAAACATCAGCTTGCTCGTGAATAACCAGAACTTGGTGTTTGATTTCAAGATCTCGTCTCTCACGTAACTGATCTGGAGTTGGAGCAGAACGAGATATTGTAGCAATGACACCAACTTTATGTTTGGCTAAACACTTAGTGATAAGCTGACCTAGGCCTGTCAGACCGCCAATTACCACATAGCAAGAATCAGAACGAAACAGTCTGTTTTTGGAGGCAAACACATCTCCAGATGGTGGTACTGAAATGCTGTAAATTGCTTGGGTTTCCATGCAGACATCCACGATTGTATCTTCAACAGTGCTATTTCCAAATTCAAAACGTGCATTTGGTATCTTATTCATTGGCACAAATTGCTTCACTTCAGATTTCAGTGAAAGTTCTGCACTGAAAGCAGACAGCCACTCCACCGTCGTTGGTACCTTTGCTTTTAACTGATGCAGTGAGAACTCGTCTCGGATTGAGAAAGTCTTCTTTTTGGCATTTGGAAAATGTCTTCGAAGAGCCATGAATTCGTTGCCCTGAATAAATTCTTCAAAGACAAGAAGGCATTGTGCTTGGCTGAATAATTTCCCTAACTGGACAATTTCGGACCGGGTGATCTCAGTCATAACCAGAACTGTCTGACATGACTGGAGTGCATTATTCTTGGGTATGGCATGCCTGGAAAGACTTTCTAAATCGAAATTTGCAACACGGGCCATGTCTGTCAAGACCTGAACCAAAGGCAAGGTATCATCATTGTGTACAAGTATCAGGCGCTGACTTTTAGGTGATGCATTGTTGATACACCCAACTAGAATCTGTTTGGCAAGGTGAACAACAGGGAATAGTGGGACGACATCCCATGGAATGAGTCTGGACGAAATCACATATTCTATTGGCACATGGACAACTGATTCAATTGGGGAAGGGCAACAAATGAAAACTTCATCACCATTTGAAAGATCTGATTTCCCGTTAGTATCTGCAACTTTGCCGACCAAGGAGTATGAAATGACATCATGGTCAACTGACGGGGACATATACCAAAGATGACAAGGATTATCACTTTCTGAGCTGGTTGCAGGGGCACCTTTGATCTGATTAAGGAATGCATGGTGAACGTTTACTTTAACATCACCTGGGTCAATGAGCTTATTGTTGCATCTGGCTTGGTGCTGGAATCGCAGTTCGCTGTAACCATTTGGATCACTGGAGACAAGTCTCACAGGACATCCTTCTTCAGCCACATTTTTTCGATATCTGGCATAGTTGAGATCCGTTGATGCCTTGGTTGGAGATGGTTTGTACACACTTTCTTCTTTAATCACAATTTCTGGGTGGTTTGCTACAAAGGAATCAGCATCTTCAAGGTAGCACCTGAGAGTTTCTGTCTCTTCAGGGGACCCAGAATAGAGATCAACAAGACTTATTTTCTCATATGTCTCCTCTTTTAAGAAGCATCTCACCATTCCCCAAAGCTGGGCACCAAATGGGGTAAAATGAGGTGATCCTTGAAAGTCGTGAAAACTCAGGCTTTGGCATGAAACTGTAAGGACGATGACGGGGATTGTAATTTGCATATCAATGAGAATCTTCATGAGAAGACGCAAACCTGTGCATGCTCTATGACATCCCTCAAACATTTTCTTTGTGTCCATTTTGACATCGTTGGCTGTTCTTGCTCCCCAAGCGTATATGATGTAATTTGGATCTTGCAAATAATTTGGAATGTTTCTTTCCATCCAATCTCCGAGTTCCCTTTCTCCGCTACATTCTGGAAAACCTATCCCACCCTCCTTCCACTGCACTGCACTATTCTTGTCCACCAAAACCAGCCCTTTACTTTGGTGTTTTGTCTTAGGCACATCTAGCTTTGCCCTGTGCCAGGTAAGATGACCAAGGAAATTCTCTGGTGTGTTCTTGCCGATCAATTTCATCACACAGTTCCGTAATTCTGCAATGATATCCCCTTTCATCGACAAAAGGAAGCAGTTGAAATGGGCTTTACCAGAACTGTGATGCATAATTCGACAGTAAGCCTTCATGATAGGGGAGGGCTTTTGCAGCACTCTTATGCTGCCAAGACTGATTGGGATCATTTTGGTATCTTGCCCTTGGTCATGCAATGGGCCTGAGCAGAAAACCCCTGCAGTTTGCAAGAGTGAATCTAGAACTGAAGGATGGATTGAAGTGCGGTACATATCTTCAATGATGCTCTGTGGAATTGCAAGTGTTGAGATGCATTCTTCTTTGTTCACTAAAAAGTTAGTAATAAATTTCATTGTCGGTCCATAATCAAACCCAGCGTGGTGTAGCCCATCGTAAATCTGGTCAACAGGCACATTTATCGTGCATCTGCTTTCAATGCCACGGATATCTGGTATAGAACTTTTTTGTACCTCATCCTCCCTCACAATTTCCCCTGCGGCATATGTTTTCTTATCGTCCTTGATTGCAAAATGATAGATATCTTTTCCAATTTCACATGCCTCATTAAGCTCAAACACTACATGAACATCCATCTCACTGTCACTGCTGACAAACAATGGCTCTACAAAATTGATCTGAACCAAGAAATATTCAGAAGGCCTGTTTGAAATCTCGGATACTGCAGTGAGAGCCACGTCTGCATAAAATGCACCAGGAACCACAATTCCTGCTCCTACCATAACATGGTCATAAATAAAAGGGGTTGAACTTTTATTCATGGTTACCACGTATTCTGGCTTGGAACCTGGCATTCTTTGCATGTACGGATGAGACGAATGGTGCATGCCATATTGCTGCTCCCTTGCAGTACGCATGTGGACGATATTTGGTTTTGGGTCAAAATGATGTCTAGGCTTGTCTCCTAGAGCCACTGGAATAGAAACAATTTTGTTCCACATTGGATTCACCCCTCTTTCGTACATCTCAGCTAATGAAAGAAGAAGGGGCTCTGCGCTCAGTCCCTTCTTCATAGATGGAAGCACAACCACGCCATTAGCATTTTCAAACTGATCAATGAAACGTCTAAAAACTGGTCTTGGACCAATCTCCAACACAACGTTGGTGCACTCCTCCTGAAGCGCAGCTCCAATGGCCTCATTCAACAAAACAGGTTCTCTGACGTTCTCTCTCCAGTATGAACTAGGGACATGATCTTCTGTTTTCAAACATCTACCCGTCACCGTTGAGTATAATGCAATCTTTTGCGTCCTGTGCTTGACTTTGCGAGCGGACCCCAGTGTCATATCCTTAAGTTCAAGCTCAATATTCTGACCAGCAGCTTCCATGTGTTGAGAATGATAGGCAATATGGACGGGCAAGTCGATGGTATTCACATCGGCATAATTTGGTTCACTGAGGATTTGTTTCAGTGAATTTATGTACGCAGGACTACCAGACACTGTATTTGACATGGGACTATTGGTAATTGCAATATCGACTTCCCCATTTAACCTATCTTGTAAAAGAGACCTAAGTCTATCAGTAGCAAAATTCTCTACTACCATCATGTGGCCCTTTCCTGCCTTTGACGCGTATTTTGTGCGTGTACAAATTATATGTGCTGCCTCTTCCAAGGACATGACACCTGCGCAGTAGAAAGCTGCCACTTCACCCACAGACTGACCAACAACAGCATGCGGTTCAATGCCCCAGTGGCTCCACAATGCGACGAGACAAACCTGACAAGCAAATATCACTATTGGTTCGACTTCCGGATCAGACACATCTTTCTGTTCAACTAATTTATTTAAGACAGACCAACCTGTCTTGGGGGTTAGAATCTTGTCAATCTCTGACATTTTTGCCAAGAAGACATTGTCGAACATCAGCAACTGGTGACACATTCCCTTCCATGTTGTTGCAACGCCAGAGAATAAGTAAATGACACGCACCTTTTTTCTCTCAGCATGAAACTGGTGTTTTAGACGCGAGGCGAGGTTGTCTTGAAGGTTTTGAACAGAGGTAGTGACCATTGCAAGCCGTACAGGATGGTGCGTCCTCCTGCATGTCGATGTATACATTAGCCTGTCAAGATCTTGATCCGTCAAACTTTTGATGGCAATATCATCTAATACTTCATTTGCAGAGCGTCTTAGGGAATTCACCGAGTTAGCAGAGAAGCAAATCACCTTATGGGGAAGAGGGGCACCAGAACCACCCAATCCAATGGCTAAGGAAGATCCATTCTGTTTGCGAATCTCGGCATCAAATTTGTTTAGAGGGGTGCTTACGGATGAATCAGAGTCCTTGGCAACAAAAGTTAATTCACTACGGGTGCTTGGAGCTTTTGGTAATTCAAACTGCTTCACGAATGCGGCAGCATTTGTTCCTCCGAATCCAAAAGAGTTAACAAATGCCATTCGTCTTTGGTCATTTGGACAATTCCATGATGTCATTTCTGTTGAAATTTTCAAGCCAAGGTCTTCAAATGGTATTTTTGGATTGGGTTTGCCATCTTTAAAGTGTAAGGAGGGCACAAAAAGACCATGTTTCATCATGAGAAGAACTTTGATCAGCCCTGCCACTCCAGCAGCTGATTCAAGGTGACCTATGTTCGTCTTCACGGAGCCTATAGTAATACTGGGCAATTGTCTCTTACCTCGTTCGAAAAACTGGCCGATTGAATTAGCCTCTGTCATATCTCCAACCTGGGTGCCGGTCCCTGGAATAAAATCTTTTTTTGCCAGAAGTTGTGTATGGCATGTACATGTACCTATACATGTATCTTACACTTACAAACAAATTACCAAAAAGGGCAAGATGCCCTAGATAGGATATCAAACTTGTCCCAAACAAATGCTTGGGCTAAGTGTCCTTTGGACGTACTACCAGGTTAGTAGGTATAAAGTAATTTTTTCTACAGTCAACAGCTTCATACTGAAATAATTTTTAACCTCCAATATTTCGATAGTAGGAAGCAAAATATTACGTGACTTGGAGATGTTGTAGCCATTCATAAAAAAAATATAGCAGCTGTTTCTAAATCTTTTTCTGTACTTTTAGAACATCAAACGCATTTGATAAGAGAAAATAACGGATGAATGAACCTGACTTACCATGAGCCTCGACATACTGTATATCGTCGGGGTCAATGCCTTGTTTGTCTCTTAGCATTTTGAAAAGTGCCATCTGTTGGTCTTTTGAAGGACTGGTCATCGGGTGCGCGGTGGAACCGTCTTGATTCACGACCGATGACACCAAGCCCCAAATATTGTCATTGTTCTCCAGAGCCTGGGTGAATAAAACCAAAAAGTTAAACACAATCAAGTGAAGCGAAACATAATATTCATAAGACAGTTGACAAGTTTGCTTGGCAAGACTCAGGGAGTATAGACCTTATTATGGTAGAGCAAGTGATCGTGATTGGTTGTATGCTCTTCAGACTTAAACTAGCTTCAGACTTAAACAGATCCATAAAGACCAGGCGTAAAAATAATTGCAAAGCCAGAAAAATCAGTTTTTGATAAAGTTGTAGCCTTAATGTGCGTGTGCGTGTGTGTGTGTGTGTATGTGGGGGGGGGGGGGGGGGCCACATGCCTTATCCAGTTCCAGACATGACTGTAATAATGCTGCTTGAGGAAATAAACTGAAATTGAATAAGTTATCATAACTGAACATTTCACTTACGTCTTTCAGTCGTTTTAACACTACAATTCCACACCCCTCTCCGCGGGCATATCCGTCAGCTTCGGCTGTGAAAGCCTTACATTGGCCTGTCGGGGACACCATTCCTGACTTGCTAAGTGCAATATTAGCATACGGATTTAAAAAGCAGCTAACTCCCCCGCACACCACCATGTCGCAGTCTCCTGTAAGGTATGGATTATGGTTTAACTGTGTGGGTTTACGGGGTGGGGTCACGTGCGTACCCTCTGCACGTATGCTTTGGTATGCTACAAGGTTATGTTTACTATGGGCATACAATTTTAATTAAAATCAGAACTTTCCTTCCTTACTTACTTAAGTTTTGATTTTGCGTAAATCGGCTGCCTATTAATTTAAATATACACCACATCAATACGTTTTAACTGAAAAGTATGTATATACAACCAGTTTTAATGGGGTATACCAGCTCTGGGGGTCTGCCGCTTGATGGCCTGTAAGTCCTAAATCTCGCGTAATCTCGAACGCGGTTTCACACCATCCTTCATCACGGATATTGTAAACACGCATCGCTGAATGCAAGTTATGCCCCTATTTCACACAGACCACGAATCCCACGAATCGCCAGGAATTGACAAATTTCAGGATTCGTGAGGATTCATGAGATTTTGCCAATTTTCTGGTCTAATTCGACACGTTCTACGATTCAGTTACGATACAGGTGCGATAGTGTTACGAATATTCGTGGGATGCGGCTGGAGTCGTGAGATTTTGCCAATTTTCTGCTCTAATTCGACACGCTCTACGATTCAGTTACGATACAGGTGCGATAGTGTTACGAATATTCGTGGGATTCGGCTGGAATCGCACGAATATTGTCCAGAAAGTCACTACGATTTTTTGGAAGCGGGAGTTCGTGGCCGAAATTTTGAACAGCTCAAAATTTTTGCCACGAGTTCCCGATTGATCAAGAATTGCAAGAACTGACTACGAAAGAAAGAACTGACGATTATATACGAATATGTTAAGAACTCCACGAACTGTTTACGATTCTGAATACTGATACTGAAATTTTCGATTCCTGGCGATTCGTGGGATTCGTGGTCTGTGTGAAGTAGGGGCATCAAAGTTTTTGTCCCTAATTCCTGTTTGTCAAGAAGTGCAAGAACTGACTACGAATATATACGAATCTGTTAAGTACTTCACGCACTGATTACGATTCAACCACGAATCCTGAAATTTGTCAATTCATGGCCATTCGTGGGATTATTGGTCTGTGTGAAATAGGGGCATAAACCGAACGCGTTTCCGTGACAACGAGAAGCATTTGAAAATTATTTATTTTCTTTTTACATCGTTCATGAATAATACGGTTGCTTGCTATTTTTTTTTTAATCATTTGTGCAGGTGTATGTGTGCATGAAATCTGATAATGTTTTTATTTGCATTGGTATGCTACGCTCAAATTTGGGTTATGTCGTCGCTGTATACATACATGTATATTACTGTCAGTGGAAAAATATGGATATATAATTGCCGATATAAAGGAAATCTGTTTTATTGACTTTTTAAATTAATTTCTGTTGACGTATCTCAAATGAATGAATACGACGTGAAATATGCCAACAACATAAACTTGCATACCTTTGATCAAATATGTTGTCTCATCTCCAATTTGATGTGCCTTTTTTTACAAATAATCACCTCACATGTGTAAAGTGCTGTAAACCGTGTTTATTATTCCAGAAACATTATAAATGGTATACAAATACAAAATACTGGTAAAAGTATCTATATTTTATACCATTTATTTTGATTTATAGAGTGTTCCCTCTAAAATCCGATGTTCCACTGCAGAGAAGAAACAAAAAAAAAAAAATGTTTATGATGTTGAAGACGAATACCATTTTTAATGGCATGTGTAGCATATACAGAATTAAGAGAAAAAATATCTGCATGTGAATAATCCTACTAAAGAAAGTTTTTTTTAAAGATGCATACAAAGTCAATTTTTTGTCATAAAAACCAAGCAAATGCTAGCATATAGTTTCAAGTAGTATAACTAAGAGAATTACCAAATTGCATTGTTTAATTTACCCGAAAATGATGTTTGAATGGATTTTTCTGCTAGCATTCTATGCTGTATGTCAATGGGCCAGAAAAGTAGGTCACGAAAGTAGGTTAAATTTCCGACCAAACATTTAAAGAAAGGAGCAGTCTAAAGCTCTTTTATGGCTGATTGAGTGATCTATTCAGTTTATCCCTTGGCATGTCAAATTTATTTGAGTCGTATAAGAAACTAGTATAAGTGGTGTACATATGTTACTGGGAATACACATTCCACCAATGCTCGGTTCGTATGTACCTTTAAGATAAATTACCACAAAAGACACAAATTTAATCTCTAGTCTAGCTGCTTATATATTTAATGCTTTTATTTGGATCACTGACAAAAATGAATAATCCTTAATACTTCTAATGGACTTTACTATTATTATTATTATTATTTTTATTATTACTATTATGTACTATGGGCCGGAGGCCTTGAAAAACTGAATAAATTATTATTATTATTATTATTAGAAACAACACCCTTATAATCTGGACCAACTCCTTCATGGTATTTAGGAAGAATGGGACTATATCCCACAAAACAAAACTATAACGCTGTTGGAGGCATACCGTGCAGCGCTAGGTGAGAAAATTTTCGTGCGCAGTAAACACACGCGCTATTAGACACGTGTGTAAATTTGGTGTCTTTTGCTGGTGTCTTTTTAATTTAATGGACATTTGTTTACCTTTGTTGAAGTCCTTATAGAAAATCAGATTTGAGGGGACACATATATAGCTTCAAACAAATATTATTAAATCACTTATAAAATGTTATAAAATGTTATAAAAGCATCTTCACCGATATTTTATTTTTTCTGTACCATAATTTTGGTATGTAACTATTATCTGGAATAAAAAGCATAGTGTAAAACAGTTTACAGATATGAGGTGATTATTAATAAATAAAAGCAAGTGGAATGGGAGTTTATTAAGATTTGGCAAGATTTAAATCCACAGGTACAGATATTTTTAGATTATGAAATCGCATAGATTAATTACGTCTCTAATAAAGGCATTTTAATTGTAATTATGAAAGAAGACCTCAAGTGTAACTTCTCAACATACATTGTAATATCAAAGCAAATCAGCACAAACGAATATTTTTTACCTGAAAAGTATTATTTTTACAAAATTTTGTCCCATTTGACCTTGAAATATAGATGAAAAGTCAAATCTATGGTCATATTTGAAATCACCACACATGACTTTTGGTCCGACCTCTTTAGTAACTTTCCCATGATTCCTTCGGTTTGGGAGATATTTAGCTTTTACTATTCAAAATATACTTTAAAAAACCAGAAAAAAAAAAAAAAAAAAACAGCGTACATTTTGGGAAAATGGTCCGATCAAGCCGATTGTCAAACTCAACTTGCAAACAAAAATGCCCTCATACTATCTTTTCACCGTATGTGGAACGCCATCACTTCGCAAACGTTACAGAACTTTTAACTCCACGCATGGAGGCAACAGGTGGGTTCTCCAACCGAGAAGATATGATAGAAGATATGAAGATATGTACTATGGTTAGTTTATTCATTGGTTTTACTATCAGTAATTTTTTGTGAAGAACATTCCTTTAGGAGTTGAATAAAAACATTATGGTTTATAACATTATTTTCTGTATCACTTTATGCATTACGTTAGGGTGAAACATTTTTGGTAGGGGAGTATTTCAAAGCAATTCCTACATCACATGCTATGTGCAGTCGTACAACATTGCGCGTATACAAACGGTTTCTCCTGTATGCTTTGTATAAATCCTTGCGTATCCTTACCGTTTTGTAAAGCATTTGAAGCCGCATTTATGGCAACTAGTGACGAGGAACAGGCAGTGTCTATGGTCATAGAGGGACCTCGAAGACCAAAGACATACGAAACCCTGGCTGAGAGTATGCTACTTGACACTCCGGTCACTGAGTACTCATTTATGGCTGCAAGATCTTGCATGATGTCTTTGAAACCATCGTTCATGCTACCTGAATAGTTTGGGGAGATATAAAATGGTCAGTTAGTTTCATTTGGTCATAATACAAGTTAAAAGATCGTTTTGCAGCGGTACCACATTCACTACTCCAGCGGCTGCCACATATACTGTAACATCGAAATATTGACTGAAAAAATTGACTTAAATTTTGATTACATAATTGAACATTGTTATATTGCCATATGATCAGAAAATGTTACAATTTAAGTTATTGGAAAGTTCGGCGTACAGCAACTTTTGGTGTTAATAAAACGGGGGGAATGGAAAATATTGATGTATTCAGTTACACTATACCTATGTATACGCCTGTGTTGCTATCACGGACGGTTTCAAGCGGAATCCCAGCATTTTCAAGTGCCATATAGCAGCAGTCCAGAACCCATCTCTGCTGGGGGTCCATGCGCTGTGCTTCCTCATCATTTATGCCGTACATATCATTATCAAACCACTCATAACTGGGGGAAAAGAGGATAAAAGACTTACAAAAACTATATATATATATATATATATATATATTTATAGAACCAATTTTACTCATATAATATGTATGTTACAGAAATATCATTTAATTTCATTTGAGAAATTTAGCTAGATCACATATATATGTAATTATGACAACGTGTTACTGACACAAAAAGCATAGCAATTCAGTCACTTCTTTTATTAAGTAAAGTTACTTTTTGATGACTCCAGCCTTTTTGATGCATGTCTTCCCGGTCGAGAGCCGATCAGAATCATAGTACAGGTCATTATCCCAACGATCTTTGGGGATATCCACCACGTGATTTTCGCCATTGCACAACACTTTCCAAAACTCGTCTAAGTTATCTGCGCCGGGAAAACGACACCCTAATCCGACAATGGCTAAAGCATTGAGATCCTCCATTGACTCCTTAATGTTAAAAAAAAAATAAATAAAAAAGATAACTGCTACAGCAACACATGAATAGTAGTGCGCAATGGTTTTTGTTTCTGTAAAATATCTTTTCCAACAATCATAGATCATTTAATTTTCTCACCGTCTGTTTACATAAAAAGGCTTCATTCATAAATGCACACGTTGATGATAAAATTAGTGCTATCTGTCATTTGGAAAGAAAACCGTTTTTTTTTGTGTCAAATTGAATCCAATACTCTCAAATGTGTGGAAAATTACCAGGTACATGTATGGAAATTTTACAAGGCAAAACATCTCAGCTGCAACAGCAGACAATACTCTTTGGTTCAACGGTCACAAATTTACAATACGTACAGGGCCCCGTAACTGCATAACTGCTCAAGCACTGCCACTTGAGCCAAAAATGTCCACAATAATAACTGCGGCCCTGGTAGAGGATACCGATAGTGCGTATTGCCAGCGTACCGAGTCTTATAAACAACCAATAATTAACAGCACTTAAATCTTGTCTTTTACTCCCCACAGGGATAGATCGATCTAAAATCTATGGGAATGGGGTCTAAAAGAAGGTCTTAATACACTCTCAAATAAAAACAGGCCGCATAAGATAATTTAAATGTCTTTAAAAGTTACATATATCGTTTTTATGAGCCAAAATGAAAAGGACCTTATTTAAGGATTTTGCTGCACCCCCTTCAGGCAAAGGGTTTATGATTGATTCTTCTAGTTAAGAACCTGAATTTTTCATTTCTGCTTGTCTCCGTCTTGAAAAAGTAACCGTCTGTACCGGAAACAAGCAAAATCCAAGATGTTTACTTAATGTATAGTGAATGTCTTGTGCTTGTGTGCGTGTGTGTGTGTGTGTGTGTGTTGGCATATGTATTTTTGTTTGTCTTTTGTGAATAAAGAAAAAAAAAAAACCAAGGTGGCCGCCAATAAATTCATATGTCATATGTAAATACTATAATTGATTTTAAAGTAACTTAACAACTAAATATTATCAAAATTTCCACTGATTACAAGCACTCAGGCCTTTTTCAATTTTTCAGGCATTTCAAGATGGTGACCGAATCCAAGATGGCAACCTTTTTATTTCTTTTGTGAAAAAATACAAATATCAAAATTTGATTTTTTTACTAATCATAAATAAGGAGCATTTAACATGTTTTGATGGATTTAAGTTAGTTGAAGTCTTTATGTTCAATTTATACCAGTTACTTTATCTTAAAATTGTTCATTTGAACACAGATGACTCAAATCCAAGATGGCCACCACACAAAATGGGCTTTTTTCTTTTAACATGTCAACAAGCTATTTTTACTTTAAAATATCTCAGACTACTCAATGAAGGATTTATTGCACAAGTTATGGGATGAAATGTATGAATGAATAATTTTAATTGTTTTGAGGCTTTGTTCAGGGTTGAAAGATTCAAAATGACCGCCAATTTCTGAATTCAAAATCTGCAATATTTTGATTTGCATGTTGAAAAACATCAAATTGAATGATAAGCAAATTAAAAAAATATATATATATATATATTCTTTTGCTTCATTGATCTTTATTACTACTAAGACTCTTTACTCTGCCAAAAAGTGGTTATGTTTTCTTCATTTATTATGATTCCAAGATGGGCATCAATTAAATTTAAATGCAGTATACCACATGTGGTGAACCTTACTTAAATGCATATACAGTATCTGTGCTTTATTGCCAAAGTTATGGAATGAATAATTTAAATTGTTTTGAGGCTTTTTTCAGGGTTGAAAAATCCAAAATGGCCGTCAATTTCTCGAGACATACTACAATTTGATTTGCATGTTGAAAAACATCAAATTGAATAATAGGCAAATAATAAATACATATATTTTGATAAACTGCATTGTCCTTTCACAGTATAGAATCTAATATTGCAAAAAGGTAATTACCTAAGCTTCAGTCATCAAAAATATCCAATATTGCAACCAACAAAAATGTATTTGAGGTTACCATGGATGAATACACACTACTGAGTCGTAACTTTATACATGCATGTATTTATGCCTGTTCTGAAGAGAGCTCAGTGAATCTCAACTGCTTTGATTAACTGGTGTTATCTTTGACAGAAATTGATGCTTAACACACAAGGGACAGCTATTTTTTTCAGCATCAACCATTTTGGTAGGTAAGGTGACAATTTTCAATAGTGCAGACAAAATGGCCAAAAAACCCTAACAAGAGTGACATCATTTACAATTAAATGACCCATAGTTTGTTATATGCATTTTTTCATGTTTTTAGGGCTATAAAATCTATTTTTCATATGTTAGCACTTCCATTGTTACATTCCAAATGGATTTGGGTTACTGGTACATTGCTTGTTGAAAGTTCCCTGTCAAGTTTGACAGAAGAGCCAGGATCTCAGTCAAAAAAGGACTTACTAGAGATATGATGTAGGTGTAAATCATAAAGAAGAATCATAACTATCCTAAACTCAAGCAACCAAACAGTGAAAATATTTAATTTATCAGAAAAAGGGATGGATGACATGCATCTGTAGCTTTGTTCTACATGTATAAAGCAGGGAACTAATCTCTATCATAAACTGAGACCAGCAAAGAAGTTGCAAAAAATATCATATGTTTGGATCTCCAAGAATATCTTTTATCTCTTTAGGTAGAGCATTTTCAACAGAACAGTGTTGGATAATAATGCATTCAAGGAACTTATGAAGTGGTGTTGAAGGGATCACCTTTATTCTATTCTGTAGCCTTCCAAAAATTTCCACTGTATTAAACAAAACTAGATGGATTATTGCATGAAAAAGAGATTCAATTTAAAATCTAGAAAGATATAGAGCTTTAATTTCATTCTTAATCAGCTCACTATAATGTGGAGTTTTTTCTCATTTGTCGCCATCATTGATTTATGGCAATTTAATAAAAAAGGATGAATTTAAGGAAATATAAATGGTCAAAGTAGCAAGAAAGGCCTGGTTGGTACATGCTACATTAAAATATATGTGACAGTGGTTTTAAAATGTTTATTTTATTTCCCTATATATTATCAGTAATGGATCAGATAAATAAGCATATTTAATGTACGTAATGGAAGCCATCTTGAATATTGGAATATAAAAATCTGCGAAATGTGCTTTGCAAGAATTCAAGGAAAAAGTTATTTAATAATAAGTTAAAAAAGCACATAAATCTGCATTTTAGTAAGGCTCACAGCATGTGGTATTGTCCACACGGGTAGCCTGCAGTTAATTTTTATCCATGGTCATCTTGGAATCATGATAAATGAAGCTAAAATTGCCATTTTGGCAAAATAAAATGCCTAAGTAGCAGAAGGACATTGCAATACAGATAAATTTATTACAAAATATGCTTTTATTTTGCTTTTCATTCACTTTGATGTTTCCAACATGCAAATCAAAATAATGCAGGTTTTGAATCCAAAAATTGACGGCCAATTTGGATTTTTCAACCCTGAACAAATTCTCAAAATAAATTAAATTATTCAGTCATACATTTCATCCCATAACTTGTGCAATAAATCCTTCATTGAATAGTCAGAGATGTTTATAGTAAGAAAGGCTCGTAAACATAAAAAAATATGTTGTGGCCATCTTGGATTAGAGCCATCTGTGTTTAAATATACAATTTTAATATAAACTAATGGGTATAAATGGGAAATAAAGACTTCAACTAATTCAATTTCATTAAAACATAAAAAATATTCCTAATTTTTGGTTAATTAAAAATTTCAAATTTAGGAATTTGAATTTTTCACACAAAAAAAAAGGAAATTGGAAGTCATCTTGGATTCAGTCGCCATCTTGAAAAATGAAAATTGCCTGAATAATTGAAGAAGGCCTAAGTACTTGTGATCAGTGCACATTTTAATAATATTTCGTTAAGTAACTTTAAAATCAATTTTTGTATTTACATATGACATTTGAATTTATGGGCGGCCATCTTGGATTTTGCAGTACAGTACAGTACAGTATTTAAGTACAGGTTCATTGCATCTTCAACAATGGTTTAGTATGGTATGGCCTTTTTGGACTGCCATAATCATATGGGACATAAAAAATAATAATGGATCATTTTTCATAAACCATCACAAATTTTGTGACAATTACTGAAATGTTCCACTAATTACGTTAAGCATTTCATAAATACAAAAAATTGATGTATCTTTAATGGAAAAGATAAATAAAGCTGAAAATATTGCTAAAAACCATTAGGAGTATAACACTTTTAGAGCTTGAAATAATTTTAACCTCTTGTGTTTACGTCATGTTATACACATACCACGATGATGTTTGTTCAGTGTCGCCCTTGTTATCAAATTACAACAATGGTATTCATTTCGTATATCAGATTATATTGTTTATGAACGGTTCGCTGTAATTGAACAGAATTAACCAAAGGTAAAGATAAAACTGAACAAACGGTATAAGTAGCTTATCTCAGTGCTCTATCATTAATTAATTAACCAATCTATCTTTATATGTAGTTTGATGAATAATAATGATGAAAGCGCGGGGTGGTGTTACATTCCTCATACATATACATATGCTGACAGTCAATGAAAACGCATCAGAAAACTTTCCTATACTTTTTCACCGAGAATCGATTCCCACCATATAAACGAGTACAAATGCACTTGTTTGGTCATAAGAGAGTAGGCTGACAACTCGGATGTTTGAAATTTCCGCTTCAGTGATTTTGTGATCAGCTGTTACAAAATCATGTGTTTTTCCTGTCTCGTGATTGGTGTGAATTAATCAGGTTCAATATATGGTGATTAATTAAACCTATTTAAAGCCTCGGTCACAACCGGCTCTTACGGCTGTTTACGTCCAAATTTTGCGCAGAATCTCACTTCCCACGCAAGTCCTTTTTACGAAATTTCGAGTTTGCAGACAGCCCGTAAGCACGTAGATGTTGAACATGTCCAAAAGATTCTACGAATAGCCTGCGAACAGCGAGGCCGCAAGCAAAAGTTGCTCTCCTCGCACGATGTTAGCAAGAGAGACACTCGTTGTGCAAGACGCACGTCGCAAGCAATGAAGGAGCAAGTGCCCTTTGCGTGTTGAGCAAGGTGCACGCCCTCACAACTAACGAACAAAGTCGAACCGGGAATGCACACCGGGAATGCGTCGCACGTGCGTCACCCCCACGCCTGGTGTATAAAAGGCGTGCTCACGACGCACGCTCGTGTCTTTACAATTAACGTCGACTGTGTAATGTGTAAAACATTTTTCAAAATTTTCAAATTTTTGCTCAATTTAGTTTCTAATATGCCTCCAAAAGGCAAGAGAAAGAATCTTACATAGTAGAAAAGAGGGAGGAGGAAGAAGAAAGAAGAGGAGAACAGGAAGCAAAACTGACGTACGCCGCCAGTACGTCACCACAAACGTATGAGGCAAGTGTGAAGCAAAACTGACGCAAAGGGCATTCACCGTGCGTTGCATTCCCTTCGTAAGTGGTGAGTGTGTGCCACGTACACAGGAAGCAAGACAAACTCAAGAAATGAGTACAATATCCACGGCCATCCCTCCTTGCAATTAGCGTCCCTGCTTGAAAGGACATCTCATGTGGTCCTTGCGACTCGCAAGGCAGACTTCCCTCTACCTCTACGACCTCCACGGCCTCCGCAACACCCAAAAATCGCAGGGGCCGTACGATCATGAAATTCGTGCGTCCGGTTGTGACCGAGGCTTAAGGTAGTCACCAAATCCAGTATGACACAAAACAAAAAGGTTCAGTGATGCCACGTCTGACACTGGAAGAGCGACTGCGGGCCCTGGGGATGCTGGAGGCTGGGCGGAACCAAAGAGATTTGATCACTTGACCTTGCATTTTAATGATCTTTTCTGACCTTTATTTCACCTTGTGTGACTGAATGTTGGGTCATATTTCACACGAAAACTGTAATTTTCTTAATGTGCCAAAGGAACTTAAAATATTATTTGATAAACAAAAGATGCGTTTTCATTGACTGTCAGTATATTAACAATGTGTCACGCCCTACACCCAAAACCAATATAGAGGTGCAATAAGGTCACAGACATGCTCTTAAAATATTTAGTGCACAGATTGCAAACTATATGTGATTATTTTAGGGTCCATGAAGAAGTTTTTATCAAAGTCCCTGGAACCATGAAAAAAAAAATTAATCGTCTAACCCCAAAAGGGAACATACGCTACTGTCACAAATGCAAAACGTCCAGCTTTAGAAACGTTTTACTCAATTCAGTCATCACTGGTTTTGTTAATTTATTTATCTCTTACAAGTATAACGTTGTAAAAATATAATCTACTGTATAGAGCAGTTAATTGTTTTTGAGTGACTTTAGTTTTCTTGTCACTGACTATTAAAAAAAGGGGGAAATACACCCTACTGAAAGTAAAATAAGCATTTAGTAAACTTTTTTCCATTCGTGGTCCAAATATTGTATCAGAAATGTCAAAACATCATGGAATCACAATATAAATTTTCAGTCAGCATCAGAAAACCCTGTTTCCTATTGCACCATGTAATTGAGTAAGATGAAATTTTCTAACTATTTTTCTGGGGAACACACGTTACATAGTATTAGCCATGACGCAAAGCCCCTACAGTTTAAATATTATAAAAAAGATCCTAACGCCATGTGTAATTTACTATGCATGAATCATTACACGCGATATAAAAATTAGAATTGAATAACCCGGCACATACGTCCTTACAAAATGTCAAGACATGGTAAAAAATAAATATTAAATTAAAAGTGATTTTTGTTCTATACTCATACATGTTTAAAAAAATTGAATAAAACTTAACACTTCAGCATGTGAAATACACCTCTATATTGAGTTTGGGTACTTAATTCCACTTGCCGTATCTAAGAAGGGCAAGTCCTGCTGATACTACAGGTATGCACTCCATTTGCACGAAAGCGTCAGCATTATTGGTAGAGATTATGATTTATTGCCCATTTTGGTCCCATTAGTTTGCCTGTGCGCAGCATTATGCAAAACATAATGGGGCCTGTTAAGAACCAATTGATCCGCTCACTAACTATTGTCGCAGATCAAATATGGTGCGCACTTGACAATGAATTCCCGTCTCCCCGGCGCACCGTCCCTGCAGGAGCAGAGGGGTTAAATCTCGACATGCTTTTAAGTGGGCGAGGTCATATTAACTGGTTCTGAACAGGCCCATGGACCATGGGTTTTCGTGAAATTTTCAGAATAGGTCACAAATTGGTCAAGAGGGTGATACGGCTTACCACTGAAGCACAGTGCTTATTGCGTCTTTGACCTATTCTAACGTTATGGTACAGCCCACAAACGGTATATAATAACCAGCAGGTTGGTTATTCGGGTTCTTTGATTCACTTTTCACCAGTAAGACAACTGAGAAGGCAGGTATAGTTTCTTGCTACATGGTGTCGGGTCTGACATAAAGATAGTACGAAGTAATATGACGTAATGTGTTATTGTGCAATAGCTTTTGAGTAACGCGGCGGTCTCTATGTATAGCGCCGAAGTAAAGAAATTAATTATACAATTAAAGGTAATTATGTTTGACGTACATCTCATACTAGTGCAGCACTGGATCCATGTAAAGATAACAAAATAGTATTTAAAGTGAGTGAGGAGAATTGAACGGGGAGATAGACTGGGGACATGTAGAAGGAAGCAGCGGGAGGAGGAGGTTGGAAGCGACGGAGTACGGAGCTGACGGGTTAAGCGTTGGAGGCTTCACTTAGAATATCATGTAGTTACTTAGCGTCAACGAATAAATCATTTAACTGGTCATTATGTGGACTTGGGTTTTCTTTGCGCGACCTTACGTAAATTTGACACGAACTGTGGGATCTTTGGATTGCTTTATCCACTAAGTTAGACGAAAACGTAATGTCCTATTTCGAGCCCACGCTTGAATTAAGCGTTCAAAATTATATAAGTTTAGGACATTCATCATAGGCATATGTAAAAGGTTCATTACATATTTGGCGACCCTCGCCAGTTTACGTTAAAATGCGCCCAAAGAAGATTCGATTCAAACACAAAATGGCCAGGAGGAAAGGTAAGTGTAGGAGAAAAGGTAAAACTTCGCACGACGAAGATCGGCTGGCCGGCAGTATCACCGGACCGGTTGAGGTTAGTATGAATTTTATTTATATTGTCAGAACTGATATTTAGTAAATTGCTAAATTCTGTGTAAATTTTGAGGTTAAGTATTCAGCGGCTTTTCGTTCGTTTCTTGCCGCGGTATCACGTTAGGGTTTATTAAGTTTTCATATTCGGTGAAAAATAGGAGAGATTTGATTATTTAACGTAAATTTTTATTGGTCGTCAGTGTGCAATTTTTGGTTTCAAAGTCTTGCTGATTTAAGGAAAATTTTCATGGTCGGTAGAGAGGGACTTGATGGATTTTCTGTAGTTTATATTGTCGATTTTATACGAGAATCTCAAACATTTTCGATGTCGGGTCGCGTATTAAAATTACGTGTTAGGTATATGGGCAGGTTACATAGTTTTCAAAAGAAACTAGAGATCGTTAGTGCATAGAAAACGTATTTGTCGATAAGAAAATTTGAACAGGTGATACGTGATAGGAACTAGCAGGTTAATACATTTTCGGTATAGGAAGGAGATCGTCGATCTGCGTAAATGAGAACGACGAGTTTTGCGACGTTGGTGTATTATGTCGTGTTTTCGTGTTAATGTTGTTGTAAGATAGCATGTGTTCGGGTTATTGTTGCTTTGTTGATCATATGGATATTTTTAGCGATAAAGAAGATTGCTGCGTAGTAGAATAGGCGTTTGATCTTCGTTCACGTTTATACGTTTATTGTTTTGGTAATAGAGTACGTATTCAAGCTATATTATGTAAATAACGAAAGGTAACTTTAAGAGTGAACAAATTATTAATTACAATTGCCGGTGAAGTCGAGCAAGCATGCCGACAGAGGCAGAGGGCAAGATAAAGAAATTCAGGTGTCTAAAATTTGCGCCGATCGAGATAAAGATCTAAGGTTTCGAGTTAATGGCCGGAGATAAGGTCGGAATATGGTGATTTTAGGTAAAAACGAATTCGTGGCAGTAAATTATTCAACAAAGGGCACATTTGAATGCACAGGTAACATCAAAGGTAGTGATGCGTCAGAGATATTGAAAAAGGCGGCGAAATAAACCGGACAAAACCGGTCGGGACAAGACACGTGCGTAGACAGACAAACGCGACAAGCGTACTTTAGGACTTTTAATTATGGGACTAATTGGCAGTTGATTAAAGATCTTGAGGGCTAATGAAGAAAATAGATTCATATGGCGTGGTTAATGGAAACAGGCAAATTTATATTACCTCGAGATGAGGATGGGAACCCAGTATTTTATTTTTTTTTTAAGGTTACCCTACTCTAAGTTCTGAGTGGAAGTCTGGTTAGCTTCTAGGATTTTAGGGCTGCTTGTCAATTTAGGTCCGCAGATGGATAAATGCAAGTAATACCAGATATTTTATTATTTATTTAAAAAGGTACCTTATTCCTGGTATGGAGTGAATGGAAGGTCTGAAAGTTTCAAGCCGCAGTCAGGATGCTTGTCGAAAAAATTTAGATCGTCAGATAGCGAGGGGGATAGGCTCCCCGAAGCTGTCTGTAACAGGCGGCAGTGGAGTCGCAAGGCTCCAGGGGCACATTAAAAACGATCTATAGTGCTGTGGGAGAGAGACAGAAGGCCCACTGTGTCCCGAATCCTGAATTAACAGGATACTGTGGTACCGTCTAGTCGGCTCAGTGTTAACGAGTTCACTGAGTGGTACGGGGACGACAGTCCTCACCTAGCCATGCGTGGTTGATGCAGTTCCAACACGGTGGTGAACAGGCAAGGCTGGTGAAAACGGTCAAAGTTCCGATTACCCATGGCAGAGGGGTCAGGACCAGACCGTCGGTTGCTCCCTGGGAGCCTGGTTAGCTCTACGGGATTGAGTGATCGCTATCGACTGGGTCACCGGCCGGTTGGGTCGCAGAGGGCAGTAAGACTTACGAAAAGCAGCCGCGCTCAGCTCAATGTACAGTCAGGCCCTAGCAAACTGAAAACGAATGAGCTAGTAAGTGAGCTAGTGGGTAAGCTACGCGTCCTTGATTGCGACGTGGAAAGTCAGACCGGACATTTTATTTTAAGTATACCATGCTCCGGGTTGGAGTGGTAAAACTGGTATTTGAGACCAGGGATTTTACGTTGAGGCCTGCCCAAGGAAGGGTTAGGTAACAGAACGGGTGTTCTGTTGGAACTGGGTAGATTAAGATTTAATTTGTTTTGCTGTTGTCTTGAGTAGCCAGCCATAATTGAATAGATTGGACAGGTGTTCTGTAACTTAAGAAATTCATATTATTTGTAAAAATGATTGGTGTTTTTCCTCATTATCTTAGCACTGATTAAAGTTAATTATTTTTAAAGAATAATTCTAAGGCGAGCTCGTTAAGGGATATTTTCCCTGGATTTAATGGTAATATCCAAAGTGAATTTCTATTTTAATGCGATTTAAAAAAGAATATGGTACAATGACGTCAGAGATTGGAGAGCAGTTTAAATAGCTTCCATTATCTTGGGGATTCTCAGCAAACTTTCTTTGGCCCGCTGGACGTGCCTATAGGAGGGAACTTGGGAGAAAAGGGTCCGTCTCCCAGGTCTGAACGGGATTCTTCTTGATTTTGTGAGATCTGTTGCCAGTTTTCTGTTCATCATTAGAACGGATAACGCGTAAATAATGCAGTTTAAGAATAAAAAGAAAAAGATTATTGATATTATATTGTATTACGAAGAAAATTATTTTTTTTTCTTGTATATCGTTTTAGGTGGAACTAAATGGTCTGTGCATCGCCGTGGCTGTGTCCCCGACTCTCAGATGGTTGGATTGTGACAACGCCCCCCGCCTGCCCTGGGTGTCTGAAGCAGAGTTTGAGTACTTCGTCCGTAGCATCCTTGAAAGCAAGCAACTCTACAGCTGAATGGTGGACCCCGCCGACGCCACGATGTGCACTTCGCCCTGCCATTCGCCGACGAGCCATGATTTCAATTGAAAGACTTTAAAAAAGTGTTCAAGCCGTTGTTAAAAGACTCTAAAATACTGTCATCGTCATGAAAAGACTTTGTTATATAAGACGCTAAACTGCCCGGTTTCCAGAGCTATTTTTCCCTAAATTGATAAAGAAAGATATAAGTTAAAGGGTTTTATCTCTGGTTTTCCCCCGGGCGTACACTAAAACATGTAATTAAATTTTCCTTATCTGTGTAAATATTGTATATATTATTAGAGTGAACGTCTCCAACATGAGTAATGAAAAAAAAAGTTTTTTTTTTTCTGGAAAAAATGGAAGGAATATGTCGGGTCCGACATAAAGATAGTACGAAGTAATATGACGTAATGTGTTATTGTGCAATAGCTTTTGAGTAACGCGGCGGTCTCTATGTATGACGCCGAAGTAAAGAAATTAATTATACAATTAAAGGTAATTATGTTTGACGTACATCTCATACTAGTGCAGCACTGGATCCACGTAAAGATAACAAAATAGTATTTAAAGTGAGTGAGGAGAATTGAACGGGGAGATAGACTGGGGACATGTAGAAGGAAGCAGCGGAGGAGGAGGTTGGAAGCGACGGAGTACGGAGCTGACGGGTTAAGCGTTGGAGGCTTCACTTAGAATATCATGTAGTTACTTAGCGTCAACGAATAAATCATTTAACTGGTCATTATGTGGACTTGGGTTTTCTTTGCGCGACCTTACGTAAATTTGACACGAACTGTGGGATCTTTGGATTGCGTTATCCACTAAGTTAGACGAAAACGTAATGTCCTATTTCGAGCCCACGCTTGAATTAAGCGTACAAAATTATATAAGTTTAGGACATTCATCATAGGCATATGTAAAAGGTTCATTACAAAGGGGAAGTGTTAAGCCAAATTGTTGAGCCTTGTGATAAACTTATGGGACCGGGGAGACTAATCACGTAGCTAAAAGTGCGACACTTCTAAGCATGTTAGATATTTTTATTTCCTCTGAAGGAATCTTGAAAAGCTAAACGTGTTGTTCAGCTACTCTCTACCAGGGCGACAGATTGATTTTTCACAGATATTCACAGATATAGACAGTCATTTTGGTCTGAAATTTTGGTCTGATGTCGCCTCAGCAAAAAAATGTCCACAATAACTGCATGTAGCCCCCGTAGAGGGTATTGTTCAGCAGCTCCACGCATTTAGGAATTCCACACCTATAGCAGCTCCATATGTTTAGCAGCCTCACGCGCTTAGCAAGGGAAGTGCTTAGCCAGTGTGCTCAGATTGTGATAGACTTATTATATAGATTCATATACCGGTGAAGCTAAGCACATTAGCTAAACGTGTAACACTGCCAAAGTGTCTAGCATTTTCTTCTGTGAAACGCTTGAAAAGCCGTACGTGTTTATCTTTTACACATATTTCTAAATGCGTATAGGTGCTTAACGTATGTTGTATGTATTTAAATGCTAAACACTGTTTTTACATTCTACACCCTACATTTAAAAGGCGTAAAACGCGTTAAAGCGTGTAACATGTTAAGGAGCTTAACGTGCTTAGGAGCTAAACGCGTCGAAAAAAATTAGACGAAACAGGCGCTTAGAAATGTGTTTAAGTGTTAAACACTGTTTTTACAGTGTACAGACATTGACATATGATCTTTAAAGTACGTTACTGCAACTGATAGTGCGGTTCGTTTGCATGGACATGCTTTTTCTATACGTTCCAACATTCTTCGGGAGCAGTTGTAAAAAGTGAACATGAAAGCATTAAGTGTGTTAAAATGAGCAAGAAGTCCAAAAAGTCCATTAAACTTAAGTTATATCAACAAGTCCATGCGATGTACTAGTCAGTAAGTACTAATAAATGTACACACACTGGACAAAAGAAGTGTCACCCCTACTGAGCCAATACTATGGGGGAGATAAATGACTGTGGAATGATATGCTCCTGGTATCATTTGATTAACATCAAATTTCACAAAAAATCACAAAATGAGAACAAAATATACATTCTACCAAAATATGCAGTTTCAAGTCCAAAATTAGTACTTAATGGCATAGCCACGTGACGTAATAATAGGTGCCAGTCTACGAAGCAAGGTTTCATATAATTGTCTGATGCGTTCAGGGCTTATACTGGCCCAAGCATGAAACACTGAATATAACAGAGTTTCTCTGCTGGATAGACGGGCATTTGTGAAAGGTTTTGACATATCATTCCACACATTTTCTATTATGTTTGCATCCGGACTCTAGGCAGGCCACATCACCCTGCGAATGTCCTGTTGGTCAAACCAATCATCAACTGCTCTGGGCCTGTGACAAGGAGCATTGTCATCCTGATGAACAAATGGATAATTCCTGTCACCAAACATGTTAGTAATAGATGGTAGCAAGCCTGACTCCAAAACATCGATATATTTCTAGTGATTCATGTTTCCATTAACCACTATCAATTCGCCCAAGCCATGGATGCTGATGCAGTCCTACACCATGATGAATATGCTGCTCCGGGTTCGAAAATTCAGTGCATGTGGTTCAAATGCTTTACCAGCAGTTTGCCAGCATAGTACCCGTCTGTCATCAGAGGTCAGACCAAAGCGACACTCATCAGAAAAAAATATATAGGACCAATTGTCATGAACTGTCCAGTTCCAGATCCTGTTGACCCTAGTTTACTTTACGTTGCCTGTTTTGTAACGATATAAGAGGTTTCAGTCTTGCTACCCTGCTGTACACTCTCAGAACATGTAACCGACGCCTAGCAATTTTCGCAGACACATTCTTATGTGTGAAATTGTTCCACTGTGTTGTCAACTGACAAGCAGTGTCGAACTTTGACAACCTGGACATCAAAATCAGTCGTCGGTCTTCACGGCCAGTATTTTTTTCTTGGACGACCCATCAGAGGCAATTTGTCTCTTGATCCAGTGTTTCTATACCGAGACCAGACCCTCTGCACGGTTCTGACTGAAAAATTCAATCGTATCGATATTCTGACATTGCTTATATTCCGCCTCTTCAGGTTAATAAATTGCACCTATAACCGTTAGATAATTGCCTGTATCTTGCCATATTGGAGGAAGACAGGAATAACATTTGCTGTACATGTACAAGACCAACAATGCAATTCCATGGTATAGCGGTTTTATACTCATTAGTCACATTATAAGTAGACCAGGCATTATAAGTACCCAAGATCTGCCTACTTTTATTACTCTGAGGTAGGGGGTGACACTTCTTTTGTCCAGTGTGTGTAAAACAGTTATGCAATAGATTGTCATCGAAACAAAAAACGAAGTTCATAGCAACGATAATTAGAAATATTTCAATAGTAAGGTTAAATAATCCGTTAATGCGCTTGATTAAATGTTTCCAACAGTTCCATTTGAACAGTCTAATAGTTCCATAAGTAATCAAAGTTCATTTTTTCATTTCAGTTCTTGAATCCATCTAGCGATGTTTTCTTTTGCTTGCTGGGCAGCGCGTCTCGTGTTACGGGCTGGTATGTTAATGTTTTCATCAGTGATTTCTTTGAACAGTGTGACCTCTCTCAGGTCAGGGGCAGTGTCATAATTATCGGAAGTTTCGAGAGGATAAAGTTTCGTGATTGGGCGATTTGTTGTTCCATACTTTGTTTTCAATGTTGCTGATCGCACTATTCCGTCATTGCCGTAGCTCAATTTCGTAATTAGACCCAAATCCGACAAAAGTCTAGGTTTTATATCCTCATGAATTAATACTACGTCTCCAACTTGAACAGTATTTTGTTTAACACCATTCATATTGTCCCTTTCTCTTAGTGCAGTGAAATATTCGGAGGTCCATCTTTGTGTGAAATGTGCATTGACCTCCAGCACATGTTTCAATCGTTTTGTCAAGTGTTCTTTGGAGATTTTGCCATCTGGTGTGGACGTCGGATCCAATTTTTCATCCTCATCTGTCAGTGGGCAAGGTAGTGTTTTGATTGGACGTCCGTTTAAAAGGATTGATGGTGTAAGAGGTTCACCCTCATTAACGTATGTAATGGGGCGGTCATTCAGTGTTGCCACTTGATCCACATTTCGTCTGCATTAAAGATTTCTACTGCAGAAGGCGAGGCGTTTGTAATGACGTAAGACTACGTCATGCGTATTTTTCCCTTCATAATGGCAACAAATCTGAGGACAAATGCCGTAACGTTTAATAGTTTCGGAAGCGTGCATGTCGGCCTAAAATCACCTAAAATGTCAGTTTTCGTTGTGAGCGGCTGATTTCCTCGCATTCTTTGGTTGTTGGCTTTGTCGGAAATATCATTTTTAACGGAATGACACTGAACTGCGGTCGTAGGGTTAATGACATTTGGATTGTTTTTAAAGAGTTGCTCATTCAACGAATCACTTGGGGTAAGTGGGGCAAACTCTGCTCGCTCTGTTCTCAAATGCATTACAGTACTGTTGTACTCTCCTATGGGCCAATCTCCCTGTGCGAGCCAGGCGGGGCCTTCCCACCATATAGTTGCGATTTCCAGTGACGGCACGGTCGTTTCGCATGTTATGAGATCGGCCGGGTTGTCATCCGTAATCTGCATTCGTTGAACAACGACGGTTTGATTTCGTTGAAACGATTTCGGACAAACAACGGTAGATGTTTGTCGCTTTTAAGCCAGCACAGCACAATTTGGCTGTCTGTCCACAGAACACAATTCGCAATGTTAATGTTCTCTTTCAGATGGTCATGAACAAAACTTGTGAGGCGGGTTCCCACATGGGATATCTCAACAGGGTGACTTAGAACCAAAATGACCATCTATCTATCAAGAGACATATCTGTGAATATCTGTATAAAATCTATCAGCCGCCCTGGTAGAGGGTAGGGATTAATAACATACGAAATTTGAAGCTCAAAGATCCAGAGTAAGAGTCAAACGCGACATGGGTCGTGTCAATCTCGCATCTATGGAGTTCAGTAAGTGGTGAAACAGACACAGCCATGTCATTTCTGGGGCTCAAAGCTCTGTAGTAAAAGACAAATGCGGTATGGGCCTTGTCAATTCTGCTGCTATAGGATTAATAACATTCGAAATAGACACGTTGCATGTCGTTTTCGCATGTAAAGGGACGTCTAAAACACGCACGCGTAGGCTCCTATGGGCCATGGTAGATTTCCATCAAACCTGGAAATCTACCATGGAACATAAATCAACTGGTCATTGCACAAACATATGTGTACATCTTACCTGTCTCTAAGCCTTCATCTTAGAGTTACCGCTCCCTGTTTTGAAAACGAAGCCAGATCTTATCGTTTCAAAAATAATGGTCATATGAGCCGGTGGCTCCCAGGCTGACAAGGTATTTAACGAACACACCTTAATGCTAAATGTGTGTAAATTTGGTGACGTTTGGTGGTGTCTTTACAATTTAATGGACATTTATTTACCTCTCTGAAAATCATAGTGAAACGTCGAATTTGAGGGGGCACATGTAATAAATGTGAAGATAATAAAATATTGATATCTTCACCGCTGATTTATATTTTCTGTACCGCTAATCATGTTAGTTATGGTATCAGNCTTAATCATTACCATTGAGACACAAGCAGTGCTACCTGCATTTTAGCCTGTTTTAACAAACGTTATTTACTATCTGTCATCTGGTTGGCCAAAGTGTAGACAACATGAGACACAAGTGTTGATCATCACGTGCTTTAGATATGGAGGTGAGCTTTGGTAAATCATAATGATACCTGGTGATATGATATCTAGCAAAGCAAACTCAATAAAATGGGTGGTAGATGCCTTAACAGAAGCAAAGTCCAGGACTTTAGCTTTTGAAATTTAAGAAGGCAAAAGACTCACCGGCGGGTCAAAAGCAGATACTTGTAGTAATCTTGTAGGCGAGGAATTTCCAAAATTTCTGAACAAATAATGCCCCTACTTAAAATGACGTTACATAGTCAGTATGATCATCAGCTGAAAATTTTGTTACATGCATCTGGCAGATCAGCTGCCAAATCTCACTAACTCTCATGATAATTGTACAACAAAAACTGTGATGTGAAGAAAAGTGTGGTTATGCATCAAACATATGTAGGCCTATGTAGGCCGTGTGTAGTGGCCTGCGCAGCTAGTCTGATATAGATATAATTATATTACAATGCATATCTCTTAATTATAAAATATTTTGTAAGTCACTTTCAAGCTACAAGTACCTTAGACGATAACTGAACCTTCAGCCATATGTATCGTAGAGCCTGTATTTTTAAATTTTTAAAATTGGAATTATTATTTACTAAATATACAAATTGCTTACTCTTCTTTACAACTTTGCAATTCATGCACTTTCATTTTCACCTTTGGCGTTCCATCTTTTCTTGGACTGTTGTTTTTAACTTTGTTTTCCATAAAGTCACCTTAGCATTATCAAAATTCTTACCTCAGACGTTAACTGTCCCTTGAGTCATGGGTGCTGTTATAACTTTTTGAATCTTTCTTTGAGCTATTTGAATTAAGTCATATAGGACAGGACACCAGAGAAGAACTGCACGGTCATTTGTGGGAGGAATCCTTTCAAAGCGAGACTGTGACCTTTGATCGAACGTTTGCTCGATAAATTACCACAGTTTGGGAAAACAGGGTAGGCAGTGATAAGTCAGTTTACAATAAGTGCATTAAAATTGGAAGGCATTACATCAAATAAGTACTGTGTATATCATTGTGAGAGTATTTTAATGCTTTCGCTTTAGTGTTAGTTGAACGTTGAACCATATTGGATGGAAAGTTGATAATGACCAGAAAGCGCAAAATGAAAAAAATGGTGGAGTGAGTGCTTAGTTGTGTGTATTTTTAATGCACCGTGTAATATTTTGTTTTTGAAGGATTGGTGACAAACTTTGCTAGCAGCGGATGTACCCGGTGCTCCCGTGTGTATAAGACCCTATTTTCATGGACACCATCGGTCCTACGAGAAATCAGCCTAACTGTATAACACGCGTCCTCTAATTTCCAAAGTACTCCTTTTATCGTACTCCTTAGCCTGCAAAGCTAATTGCAGTCAGCGAGGGTCCCCGCAGAGTTGGATCGATCTAAGTAGACCGATGGTGTAAAAGAGAATGGGGGCTTTCGTATTGCCCTCGTCTTCCGTATGCCTCCCTCCCCCATCCAAATGTTGGTTCTACAAGCGTAGTCAAGTGAGCAAGAATTGAGTTTAGTATAGCGAGTGTATGCAGCCTGCCAACAAATAACAACAGACCAGGATTCAAACGACTGCGCACGAGCCAAAAGTGCGCTGTTTGAAATAAACTGAAAAAGACAGAGCCTGCCGGTGTTTACCGGCTGGTTGATTTGATTTAATTTGTTTTCTGGTGTTGTTTTGAGAAATTATATTGGACATGTTCTGAACTTTGATTGTATTCATTAAAAGGTATAAAGGTAAAACTATCTAATGAGAGAACAGTTTCATTAGCTCTGTATGTATAAATTCAAATTACTGTTTTTCTTTTTATCAAGAGCTTGTAAAAATAGTCATTTACTCCCTGATGATGGTGACTGACAGTCACAGAAATATTGGAGGTAATACCCACATATTTTTTACAAGCTCTTGATAAAAAGAAAAACAGTAATTTGAAAGTAAAACTATCTAACTTTCCTTAGCATAACATTTTTTTTGCCTTGATTGTAAATAAATTCCCTTTGAATTTATAGAGTTATATGTGGCTCCAAAGGAATTTTCCACCCCTCCCCATTCTTGCTAAGGAAAGTATTCTTTGTTGACTAGTGTGGATGTTATTTAAATGCATTCGAAAACGTAGGAAGGTTAATTCCAGGTACATGTAATTTATACCCAGAAAACCCACGTTGACCGGCGAAATTAATCGACATAACATATTAAACTTTCACTTCCGCGGTATGACCGACAGATCTATTTTTCGAAAGCGAGGCATTGCCACTCACCTGCAGGAGACGATTTATAGCCTCCAAAAAATTGAAAGTTTGTTTTGAAAATCGTAGAATTGGCTCAATTAAAGTACTTCTTGGTTATTATTGGGATCATCAGTAAATAATAAATATAATTGCACATCGTAAGAAAACGCCTAGGTCTGCCTATTTATTAGCTTAGCTTAATTGATATTTTGTAGAATTAAGAAGCTAAAACGCCAAAGATCTTATATCGAGGCACGATGTTTGGTTTCTGTGCTCAACAGACCTATACTTCCTTCTGAAAATTGTTCTTTGAGATCGTGACTGTAAAAATACAAAGATTGGTTTAGGTGTTAAGGAACTGCAAGCTTCCAGTAGTGAGAGAAATAAATTCGTCAGAGAATAAGAAGTGAATTTTAGACCTGTGACATTGCACTGGAGTCCGTATCAGCGGTCAAGCGTCGGGAGGCCAGGAAAAACGCCCAGTAAAACGTGCGTATACAGCTGCTTGTTCAGTTGTATTGACAGGTCTTTACACCTTACATCCTATTAACATATTGTCGTTTGCAATCCTGAACTAAGTGACCATGAAATTCAAATGTGTAGTTTAGAAAGTTTGTGTACTTTTTCTTGGAAGAATTAGAGCTTCCGAGAAATGAAAAGTGTTGCCTAGAGAAAATTTGCCTTTGGAGGACCAAGATTTTTCTTATGGCAACGAACAAACAGACATTAGTGAACCTGAAATTGATTGAAAGAGAGAGTGGCTGTTACATTGACAATGCATCTAAAACGCATAATTTGGAAACAGAGAAAGGAAGGTGGGTAAAGATTAGAAGGGGGGGGGGGGAGGCGTTCGTGTATATGTGAGGACAAACAGACTGAAGAGCACGTGATTTAACTTTTGTGCAATTAGGTGGAATCAGAAATAACATACATGTACCACAGTTTCATAAGACATCTCTCAGTGAATGAGGTTATGTCAAGAAGCAGTATCGTAAAGCAAGGCCGAATAATACATGTTTGTTTTTGGTTAAATCCCCGTATATTGAAAGAGAAAAAATGAACAAAGTTAGTTTGTTGTTGTCATGTTTAATACAGCCCTACAGCCGTTTCAGTCCGGAGGCCTCATCAGGGGGCAAACAGATCTGTGCTAATTATTGACTCCTCATGTATAAAGCGATAGTCGAGGACATTTGTCTTATACTGTAATATGTACTTGGGTAAGGCACATGAAATGATGCTCGTGTTGTGTCACTTGTCTTATTTCTACGATTTGTGGAGGTCCATGGGAGGGATTAGAACACCTCCGAAACTAAGAAAATGTTTTTTTGCTTTTGTTTCATTCGTGCGAAGCTTTTAAAGGTGTATGCAAAATGAAAAGAATCATTGTTCGAACGCAATATATAATTATTACGTTCGAACTCAGTCTTTGCGAGGGAACGCAATAATTATTGTGTTCGAAGGCAATATTTTACTCCAAGATGATGCAGCCTCGTTTTCACTCTACGAACGTAAAAAGATTTGCGTTCTGTGGCAAAAATTGTGTTTGAACGAAAAATATTTTGTGGCGAAAGCATCAGCCGTGAATAGATAACGCTAATATTTGCCCCAAGGTTCGTACCCAAGATTGTTTTTTCGGTCAATAGATGTGTCCGGATCATTACTGCTAGCGGTCGCTTCGTGTCGCATGTGGTGAATAATGGTGCGGGCCCCAGTATTTTTTGGTGTTTTGGAGGGCAAACGGTGCCATTTAGTAAGATTTAGAACTATGATCCAGCTAGTCAAAAATTCTAATTCAATCCAGGCCACTGGAAAGACGTTTTTGTGGTATGATTTTCAGGACCTCCCTTTAATCTCCCACTGTTCTGGGATATTGTTCACTGGTTAAGACCTTTTCCCTGTTCAATCTAACTGCGGGGGGTTACAAAAAAAAAAAAAAAAAAAAAAAAAAAAAAAAAAAAAAATTCAACATTACAGAACGACAGATCAAAGCCGGATCATAACTCTTTTACTGATTACGTTAAAAAAAAACAAAAAAAAAAAAAAAAAAACAATGCGTTCTCATTTCCAAACCGTCAGCAGAATCTTTTTAAAAAAATAGCTTTAAAAACTCAAAATTCAATTTCATTTTAGTCTAATAACACTGACACTTTAAACTGCTAATTGATATATAACTAATATTGTAAATTGTTAGATCTGTGTGTCAGAACAGCAACTTTTTTTTATTCAGAAAAGGCATAAATGAATTGAACATGTAAGCAACAATATGAACATCACTGTGGTTAACGCTGTCTACAGGCCACGATACACTGTATATATATTAAAACAGCAACTCCTTTTTACCGGCAATTAAACGGAAACATTCAACTGTCACTGTTATCACAAATCATATTCTCTGGACCGGCACCTCACGAACTTCATAAGTCCTATAAATCTAAATCTACCGAGCATAACACAGTCCAGTCTTTTCTGAATTCAAACTGCTCACACAGCGCCCATGTAGTGCTTGGTGCCGTTTTTTCTCCCTCCTTTTTTGACCTCCCTATTTACGAGAGCTCATGTCAAGATGAGCCTCATTACTTAACACTGTGATATTTACTGAAAGCAGCTTTATCTAATCACCTTCATTCCCATCCCTAGTACACTGTATAAAGTATCATTTTCGTATACAAATACCAATCTATCGTAAGCTGGTCGTGGCAGAGCGACATTAATATCGTCATGCGCCATTCTGTTTTTTTCACTGTTTAGGGGATTTTTCACAACCGAAAATTCTTGGAAGCAGGGGATTTTGAGAAAGATACCCTGAAATTCGTAAGATGTGTTGGCGGGCACAGTGCCGTTAGTAGATGTCTTCGAAGCATTTGCTTTCACGTCTACACTAGCAGATTCAGGATTTTGATGGGGTTTGAGGGGGTGCATAGGGGGGCCTACTGTAAAATGGCAAACGAGGACAATTTCACCATAATATGCTAAACACGCATTCTAGAGGACGCATGTTTCACTTTGAGATCATCAATGAAAACAAAATGCATCAGTCCTTTTTTATCTATGCTCCTTTCACTCTTAATCTTTACATGGTGTCAGAAAAATAATCCAAATTGGAAACTTAACGCTGGTATATAGGCCTACTATACATGTGATATTCGACCATAAGTGCGTAATTTAGCAGTTTTTGCCAGCACTCGCACCACATTTTAGTTTTTAATTTTACGTTTTGCCCTTTTCCATCCAGTTTGATTTATGATGAATGAGTGCTAAACCAAAGCGATTAAATATGTTCTCTATCTGATATGCATGTATTCTTATGCCTTCCGCACTTATCGCCTTCTGACTTATCAACGCCCACCCTATTTACGTAATTGTGATTATTTCTCAACTGATCGATCAATGAAAGGTCACTGCCTCGTTTTGAAAGCAGGACTCCCAAAAGCCATGGTCTTTTTCTGGTGTCCTAAATTACATTTTTTCAAGTGACTCAAGATATAGAACACCAAATCTGCAACAGCACACCTGTCGAAAAGGAACGGTTATCGTCTGAGGTAAGAGTTGTTACAACACTAGAATGATTTTTTCCGGAGATAAAAAACGATGGAACAAGAAAAGATAGGGCATGAAAAGCGAAAATGAAACTGACTTGCTAAAATTATTTCCCGGACATCTGTAGTGTAGTATTTGTATTTTTGTTTCTCATCACATTAAGGTTGTAAAATTGGCAGGACAGTGACTGATATTGGAGATCGGATCAATTATAGATGGTATATGGGTAAGAGACGTTAGATCTGCCTGACTGACTGTGTGACGTCATCATAACAATGGGCGTTTCTCTTTGCTTAATGATGAAATAGTGCTAAAAACGACCCAAATAGAAAAGTAATTATACACCTCAACATTTTTACCTTATCTATCCCATCGATAAGGAGCCATTTTACTATTAAAATTTACTATTTTACTATTAATTTGTAGTCTCCATTTCATGCAATAATCATGTAAGGTATTCAAAATGATGTTCATATCCTCCGGCGTTTCACTGAAAATAGCAATGTCGTCTGCGTACAACAATATATCTGGTCTTATGTCACCTACCATTACCCCTTTTCCAAGTGCTTTTATATCCTGAGTTAAATCATTTATGAATAGTGCAAATAAGGTATGTGATAGGTTGTAAACTTGCCTAAAACCAGCCATCGTTTCAAACCAGTTTGTACAGTTTCCATTGAGATTTACACATGACTTTGTTAGTGCGTACATAGATTTCAGCACAGCATACATAGGCCCGTTAATGCCAATATTTATCAGTTTGAGGAGTAGTAAATCTCTATTTTAAAAATCAAAAGCTTTCATAAGATCGATGATCTGTCTTTACCTTCCTCCATTCTGTTCTTAACAATAGAGTTTAACACAAAGATGTGGTCTTCACAAGACCTGTTTTTTCTAAAGCCATTTTGTTCTTCTACCAGTAAGTCATTGTTCTCACAGTACGCTAAGATTCTTTTGTTTATAACCGAGCTGAATATTTTTGATATGGTATAAAATAAACTTATTCCTCTATAATTCCGCGGTATTCTTGGATCTAGATTACTGTCTTTCGGTATTGGTATTATAATAACCTTTCTCCACATACTTGGTAATAATGCCGTGTCAAATATGAAATTGGACAGTGATGTTAGTAAATTAATAATAGTTTCATTTTTCAAAATTTCACTGGGGATATTATCTACTCCCGTAGCTTTCTTTTGCTTTGCCTTAGCTACTGCTGCGCTATATATAACCTCTAGTTTTTCAATAGTGCCATTTATGCTGTAAATAGGATTAAACAAGGGGTCAGACATTACACCCTCCATAGTTCTTCTACAGTATATGCCTTCTATATGTACATGAATAAACAAGGTTTTTTGCAGCATTATGATTCAACGCCCGTTTTGAATATCTTTCCCAGCTGTTCATACAGAAAAACAGTTCCCATCATTGAAATTCTAACAAGGTCAAACTATTTAAGGACCTTTGATCCCGGCACCTCCCACCTCACCTGACAGGTGCGAAAGCCCGGAGGATCTCACTGAGTGGGACATGTGTCTTAAATAGCACTGAAGTGTGCAGCAACGATTAATATAATGCTCAAAAATGGACGTAATGATAAGATTTTGGTGATGATCCATCAACTAATTAAATAATTAATCATTACCATTGAGACACAAGCAGTGCTACCTGTTTTTACAAACGTTCTTATATCTGTCATTTGCTTGGCCAAAGGGAAGACAACATGAGACACAAGTGTTGATCATCACGTGCTTTAGATATGGAGGTGAGCTTTGGTAAATTAAAATGATACCTGGTGATATGATATCTAGCAAAATAAACTTAATAAAATGGGTGGTAGCTTGCCTGAACAGAAGCAAAGTCCAGGACTTTAGCTTTTGAAATTAAAGAAGACGAAAGCCTCACCGGCGGGTCAAAATCAGATACTTGTAGTAATGTTGTAGGCGAGGAATTCCCAAAATTTCTGAACAAATAATGCTCCTACTTATGATGACGTTACCTAATCAGGTGATCATCAAATGCAATTTTTGTTACATGCATCTGACAGATCAGCTGTCAAATCTCATTAACTCTCATGATAACTGTACAACAAAAACTGTGATATGAAGAAAAGTGTGATCATGCGTCGAACATATGTAGGCCTATGTAGGCCGTGTGTAGTGACCTGCGAGGCTAGTCTGATATGGATATAATTATACAGCACAATGCATATCTCTTAACTATACAAATATTTTGTAAGTTACTTTCATGCTACAAGTACGATAGACGATAACTGAACTTTCAGCCATATGTATCGTAGAGCCTGTATATTTAATTTTTTTAAATTGAAATTATCAATTTGCTTATTATTTACTAAATATACAAATTGCTAGCAATTCATGCACTTTCATTTTCACCTTTGGCGTTCCATCTTTTCTTGGACCGTTGTTTTTAACCTTGTCTTCCATAAAGTTACCTCAGCATTATTAAAACTCTTACCTCTGACGTTAACTGTTCCTCAAGTCATGAGTGCTGTTATAACTTCTAAAATCTTTCCTTGAACTATTTGAAATCATGTAGGACAGGACACCAGAGAAAAACTGCACGGCAATTTGTGGGAGGAATCCTTTCAAAACGAGGCTGTGACCTTTAATCGAACGTTTGCTCGATAAATTACCACAGTTTGGCAAAACGGGGTAAGCAGTGATAAGTCAGTTTACAATAAGTGCATTAAAATTGGAAGGCGTTACATCAAATACGTACATGTACTGTATATATCAGTGTGAGAGTATTTTAGTGCTAGTTGAGCGTTTAACCATATTGGATGGAAAATTGATGTAACAGACGGACTCTCTGGTTGTGTAAAATGACTTTATTGCTACAACTAAAATTTTCACCCTGTAATAAAGGTGACATATAATAAGATAAAATGACATACAAATAACTTATAATTCTATAGTTTACCTCTATGATAAGGAAATAATAAATTTGATATAGATAACTACAGTTTATAAAGGCTATAACGGCTTACCCTGATCTTATTCAAGGGCGTTTAGAAAGAGTGCTGGATATACCAATACGTCTTGGTCTGAAAACTAAAGAGTAAAAAACGATGTAATACAGTATAGTATAGTGGAGTTGGATACGCAAAAGACAAGATAAAATATAACTAGAATTAACTAGATGACATCCAACTTACCACATAGAAACAGACAGACGAACAGCAACTTCAGCACTATTTGAAAATACGGCGCCAATGCCTTTTATAATGTGAAGTCACATGACAAAGATGCGGGAAGACAGAACAAAGGGACATAGACAAAGGAACAGACAAAGGAACAATTAGAGGGCGTCAGAGTCACATCAAGTCACAAGACAAGACGAGTGACGAGTGCATATTTACACATAGTTACA
>NW_019775420.1:202298-213679 GCF_001039355.2 Lingula anatina | reverse complement strand
ATTCTCGCGGCTGCGAATATGTACTACGTTCACCACGTTCTTCGCGTTCATGACCTCTTACGTACTCTTCCATCCACTGCTCAAGGTGGTCAGAATCTGGGTTCGCATCAAGTGCTTCAAACGCGGCAACAAGTTTATCTTTCTCTTTATCAGATATTCGCGTACCCCCAGTAGCCATGTCTTACAGAATTGTAAATACCAGATAGCCAAGCAAAAGTATAAATTCAAATTGAAATTTCAGCAGTCATAAGAGTAAAACCAATCTGGGCAAAGCTAATACGGATGAACCGAAATGGGTTTGAAACATAAAATAATAAAAAGTATGAATGCAAAGAAATGAAGTAAACCAATGAAATGATGTGAAATCAATGAAAGGAAATCAAAGAACTCAAAATGAATGTAACAATAAAAGTTGAATAGAACTCAACTGGAAAATCAAATACTAAAATAAGCAGATTTTTTTTTTCAAACTAAAGAAATCAATAGCTTGGGAAGAAATTGTAAAGAAAATTGGAACCAAATTTTGAGGAAATAAGAGAAAATGTTTAGAGAAAAGCAAATCAAGATATTCTACAAGGAATAAAAATTAGGGTTAGCCGTTTAGTATATTGTAATGAAAAATAAATTTGAACCTAAACTGATAAATTAAACCAAAGAGGTATACTCACAATAAACTAATTGAAATAATAAACAAATTGAAAATAATTTGGTGTAATGGAACTAAATACTAATGGAACTAAATTAACTGAATAACCACAAAATAATCAATTAAATAAAAAAAAAAACCATCTCAACTAAAGAATAATCCAATTAAATAATGATAAATAAAAGCAATGGGGTAATTAGTAAGCAACTAAAGTGTTTTAAATGTAAATTACCCTAGACAGTTTTTCTTTTAATTTAATGTATATAATCTTATTTGAACAGAAACAAATTTCCTTTAATCAAATTGCAGCACAGACATTAAATAACACAAATAATCTGGCCGATTAATCCACCAACAAATAGACTTAAATTTTAGAAATTTAAATGGAGGAATAAACGCACCTGACAATAACTGAATAAATGATAGTTATCTTCGAGCCAGAAAAAATATTTTAAACAAATCTGAGGTTTATTTGAATCAATGCCTGTGTATAGTACGAAAAAAAATATATCAAACTATCAATGAAAATAAATGCGTTTAATGAAATGAATGTCTAAAACGTGTAGAGTCACACCCAGTTACGTCAAAATAACTTACAGTCTTCACAATAATGTGACGATCCTGAGACATTCGTGACGAACGAAATTCGTAGTCTCCAAGCTATCAAACCATGTATAAATGTCACAGAAAATGTTCCTAGGAGAGTGGCTCACAACACAGTCTAAAAAGAATCGTCCTGAATGATCATCTAAGGTAAGTAACTCAGCATTCACTACCGAGGGGAAGTATGCAGTCACAGTCCTCCGTGAACGATGTCCTGAGACAATCCAGATGGGTCAGTGACAGTTTATATGCACAGTCCAGGTACAGGTCATACAAACACAACGGTGTCGGTCAACATGGTCTGAAGACGGTTTACACGATCCACCACTTAGTGTTCACACTTCCACACAGAGATGTCCGATGTCCACTACTCACACCGAGTCAGTGACGTTGATAATGAGACCCCGATTCATCGGCCAAACCGCCTAGCCTTTTTATAACAGGTAGACGTACAGTGGACTAATCGTAGTCGTTTGCAGTCGATTGACATGTAGGGGTCCCGGCTCGCGGCACCATTTGTAACAGACGGACTCTCTGGTTGTGTAAAATGACTTTATTGCTACAACTAAAATTTTCACCCTGTAATAAAGGTGACATATAATAAGATAAAATGACATACAAATAACTTATAATTCTATAGTTTACCTCTATGATAAGGAAATAATAAATTTGATATAGATAACTACAGTTTATAAAGGCTATAACGGCTTACCCTGATCTTATTCAAGGGCGTTTAGAAAGAGTGCTGGATATACCAATACGTCTTGGTCTGAAAACTAAAGAGTAGAAAACGATGTAATACAGTATAGTATAGTGGAGTTGGATACGCAAAAGACAAGATAAAATATAACTAGAATTAACTAGATGACATCCAACTTACCACATAGAAACAGACAGACGAACAGCAACTTCAGCACTATTTGAAAATACGGCGCCAATGCCTTTTATAATGTGAAGTCACATGACAAAGATGCGGGAAGACAGAACAAAGGGACATAGACAAAGGAACAGACAAAGGAACAATTAGAGGGCGTCAGAGTCACATCAAGTCACAAGACAAGACGAGTGACGAGTGCATATTTACACATAGTTACATTGATAATGACCAGAAAGCGCAAAATGAAAAAAAAAAAGGTAGAGTGAGTGCTTGGTTGTGTGTATTTTTAATGCACCGTGTAATATTTTGTTTTTGAAAGAACATTTAGAAGAATTGGTGACAAACTTTGCAAGCGCCGCGGCCGGATGTACCCGGTACTCTCGTGTGTCTAAAAGTGTTGCCTAGAGGGGGGAGGGGGCGTTCGAGCATATGTGAAGGCAAACAGACTGAAGAGCACGTGATTTGACTTGTGCAAAATAGGTGGAATTAGAAATAACATATCACAGTTTCACTTTGGAAACCTTGTTTTAAATATGTGAAAGACATCTCTTAGTGAATGAGGTTATGTCAAGAAGCAGTATCATAAAACAAGGCCGAATAATAATGTTTGCTTTTGGTTTAATCCCTATATATAGAAAGAGAAAAAAATGGACAAAGTTAGTCTGTTTTTGGCATGTTTAATACAGCCCTGACAGCCGTTGCAGCCCGGAGGCCTCATCAGGGGCGCAAACAATCTGTGCTAAGTATTGACTCCTCACGCATGGTTCATTGTCTAATTAACCCAATTATCGCTTGGGTAATCATTCAACGTGTATCAAAACGCACTGAATCTTTTACTTTATGGGCAAAACCAGGATTTTGCTAGGAGGGGGTTATAAAGCAGTAGACGAGGGCATTTGTCTTATAATATGTACTTGGATAAGGCACATGAATGAAATGATGCTCGTTTTGTGTCATTTGTCTTATTTCTATGATTTGTGGAGGACCAAGGGAGGAATAAGAGCACCTCCGAAACTAAGAAAATGTTTTTTTTACTTTTGTTTCATTCATACAAAGCTTTTAAAGGTGTATGCAGAAAGAAAAATCATCGTTCGAACGCAATAATTATTACGTTCGAACTAGGCCTTTGCGAGGGAATGCAATAATTATTGTGTTCGAAGCCAATATTTTGCTCCAAGATGGTGCGGCCTCCTTTTCTCTCTACGAACGTAAAAATTATTGCACTCTGTCGCAAAAATTGTGTTTGAACGAAAAGCGGTCGCTTTGTGTCGCCTGTGGTGAATCATGGTGCGGGCCCCAAATTTTTTTGTGTGTGTTTTGGAGGGCAAACGGTGCCATTTAGTAATCTTTAGAACTATGATCCAGCTAGTAAAAAATTCTAATTCAATCCAGGCCAAAAGGGCAAAAAATCCTGTCGTCGATTCAGTTATGTTTCGTCGATTCACTGCCTTCCCATCGATTCAGTTTCAAGTTTAAACGATCCTGTCATAAATTCAACATCTACTTTCGTCAATTCAACTGTCAAACATTTCTCATCTACGGTGTATTAAAACCAATGCTGTCACTATTTTCGTCGATCGTGTAACTATTCTCGTCGATCGTCTAATCTCGTCGATCGTGTAACTATTCTCATCGATCGTCTCATCGATCGATCGCCAGAGGGCGCTGCGGTAGCAACACGTGCTTCTGTCTGTCAATCACGCGGTAATTTTTAACTCGGCCAGCCATGGTCAGAGTTAAGCACAACTAGAAAATAATGTCCCTACAACCGAATATCTTTTAATTATTAAAAACTAAAATTGAAATTGTTGAGAAAATGTTCTTATTTCACTAGCAATCATTTTGTTGTCTGCCATTTTGATAGTCATGTGAAAGGCCAATGTGCTACCGCAGCGCCCTCTGGCGATCGATCGATGAGACGATCGACGAGAATAGACGATCGATGAGAATAGATGATCGATGAGAATAGTTACACGACCGTAGATGAGAAATGTTTGACAGTTGAATTGACGAAAGTAGATGTTGAATTTATGACAGGATCGTTTAAACTTGAAACTGAATCGATGGGAAGGCAGTGAATCGACGAAACATAACTGAATCGACGACAGGATTTTTTGCCCTTTTGGCCGCCCATACACTACCTCGTTTTGAAAGCAGGACTCCCAAAAGCCATGGTCTTTTTCTGGTGTCCTAAATTACATTTTTTCAAGTGACTCAAGATATAGAACACCAAATCTGCAACAGCACACCTGTCGAAAAGGAACGGTTATCATCTGAGGTAAGAGTTGTTACAACACTAGAATGATTTTTTCCGGAGATAAAAAGCGATGGAACAAGAAAAGATAGGGCATGAAAAGCGAAAATGAAACTGACTTGCTAAAATTATTTCCCGGACATCTGTAGTGTAGTATTTGTATTTTTGTTTCTCATCACATTAAGGTTGTACAATTGGCAGGACAGTGACTGATATTCGAGATCGGATCAATTATAGATGGTATATTGGGTAAGAGACGTTAGATCTGAAGGCCTGACTGACTGTGTGACGTCATCATAACAATGGGCGTTTCTCGGAAAGCTTTGCTTAATGGTGAAATAGTGCTAAAAACGACCCAAGTAGAAAAGTAATTATACACCTTAACATTTTTACCTTATCTATCCTATCGATAAGGAGCCATTTTGAAAACGGGCAGGCCAGCTGCCTTCCAAGAGACAATGCAATTTTCTCGTGGCCAGTTATTTATCGTTTAAAGCAAGAAAGAGAGAATACATAGACTATAATAGCGCATCTAACTCAAGGAAGAGTTAACGTCTGAAGTAAGAGTAAATTGCAACAATGCTATGGTGGCTTTAAGGAAAACAAAATATGTACCGCGAAAAGATGTTACGCCGAAGGCGAAAATGAAAGTGAATAACGTGTAATGCTGTAAAGAAGAATAAGCGATTCACAAATAAAGTAAATAATTAGCAAATTAGTGATTTTAATTTTGAGAAATAAAATAAAATCTATCACTGTACATGCATGTACAACATTAGGTTCAGTTATCGTCTAAGCTAGGGGAAATGAAGGTGACTTACAAAAGAGGTTTTATTTAGAAAAAAAATTTGATGTTGTATATAACCCAAACCAGACTTTCTACGCAGGTACTGTAACTATGTACATATTGCCTACATACATGAAGGGCTACATGATATGTTCGAAGCATGACCAATTTGTTTCACATCACAGTTTTTGTTGTATATTTAACGTGAGAATTAGTGAGATAAGATTGTAGTATGTTACATGCATGTAACAGAATTTTGATCTGAAGATCATTCTGACTAGGTGACGTCATCATACGTAGGAGCAATGTTCAGAAGGTTTAGACATTCCTCGCCTACAACGTTTACATTACTACAAGCACGTGATTTTGCACCCGCCGATGAGTCTTTCACCTTGTTTAATTTGGAAAGGTGACTGGACTTTGCTCCTCAGGCGAGTGATTTGACAAAAATTCACCATAATCTATCAATCATTTTATAATGGTTGCCTTGCTAGATAGCATATCATGGGGTGTCATTCTGAGATACTAAAGGTCATGCATGTGACATGCAGGTCCCATGTGACGATCTACAGATACCGGTACATGTACTCCGGTAATGAACACGACAGCGGCTTGCTATTGACTAAGTCAGACATCAGGATTTATGAGATAAATAAATGCACGAACAAGTTTCATTATTTAATCTTGTTAACATGCAGCGCATGCAATTATTTTAAACATACGGCATCTTTACGGACTGAGCTTTATAACTACAAGTACAGATATAACAGATCCCATATAAGTAAGTTATTACTCAACTCTCATTCACCATGAGTTTCATAAAAAAGTGTTCAATTATGTTCTGAAACTCCATCTATACGTGCAACTATTAATATAAGTTGACCTTGTAATTTCCATTCAGCATTTGCAAGGGTTGGAAATAACGATGCCCATATACGTATTTTCATTCATCATTCATCCATCATTCATTCGCCCTCCCCCTGGTTGACACGATATTTAATACTAGATAGAGGAGGTGCAAATAAGAAAATTGTTGACATAGGAAAAATAACAATTTTAAATGTCCAGTTTGCTCCATTCTGAGATTCTGAACTTAGTGAACGATTGAATCTGACAAAAAACTCTGATATGAGTTTATTTCCATTTTTGTCACTTTATTACACAATACATGATAACAGGTTTACCATCATTTTATCTAATCAACTAACAATAATGTAAAGATGCAGAAAATGTAAAACAGCACTTTTACGTATCTAATAAATTCAATAATGAAACTGTTAACATGCCTAAGGATAAAGGAAAACCACTTATACACAAAAAAAGTATCATTTCATTAAAACTTAAAGTCATAATAACTCTTCGTTTTGGCCAAAAATTGGATTTTCCTGGAAAAAAACGGCAATTTTCCCGTACTTACCAATGGTCAACGACCCCATTCCTGCATTCAAAGTTAATCCAGGGTTTTTTCCTAAACGTACGGTTTTTTGTTAAAATCTCTTAAGAGATTTTAACTGACGGAGCTCTATCTGACATTGCATTATCACTGGTGACCTACTTAAAACCGCGGGAAAAGCAGACAACAACAACACTATATAAGATTCGTGAGATATATTCGTCTTTTTGTTAAAAATGCATTTATATCCACAATGTGTGCCATTCTGGGCTTTTCGTTAACCGACGCACTGTACAAAAACTCGCAACTTACGTTTGCGTCTGCATCAATGCGTTTGGCGCCATGTTATTTTGGTCTCGAATGAACACGAGAATCCGCGTGACACCCTTACGTCATTAGCAACGGATACCTTGACGACCGGGAAGAAAGGCACCGAAAGTCCTATTGACAAGTGCAGATTTTAGTTTTACTACAATAACGGCCGTTTTAGTGGTAAATACAATAGAATATATTTCCATGCGTTGTTTACAATGTACCTGTATTTCATGCGGAATTTTGAATCTCAAAGGAAGAGTTATTGTTGCTTTAACCGATCAAGCTTATTTTCGAACTTGATCTATATACAGACTTGACATTTAATATGGAATATTTCAGTTTCGAAGGTATACCTTGGTAAAAATCCTTTTAAAAAAACGATCTCATATAAGATATGTGAATGGAGAAGTGTGTAGTCAGGTGTGTCTCTTCCAAATGACTTAATACCAGGTTTGTTGCGTTGCTGCATTATGTAATATGCAATGATTTAATTGGGTAGTGCTCCTTTGGCCAGGTCAAAGCTTGGCTTTGGCAAAGCATGGATCTGTCAAAAAAGTATCCATATGTCGGCAACTACTGCATAGAAGAATTTGAAATATTGCATGCAAGTGGTTGGTTTTGCAGTGTGTAAAATGAGCCAAGCAGTGCTTTACACAATTATAAATTTGTGGCAGAATGGTGCGAAAAAGACAGACATTGCCAGACAGATTATTGCGCTAGACGAAACGGTCAGTAGAGTTTTAAAGAGTAATGCCCAGACTAATGTACATACACAGAGGCCACACCCAATGTATTGAAATCAGACCACCGGGGTACAGGACCCACTGTCTTTTGGAATATGCTGTTGCAACTAAACAAATTCCATCCAGTCCGTTCAGAATGAGGGGTAAATTGCCACTAAAACGCATTTTTCATGGTTATTAGCGAACACCAAACTGGTTTTAGCAGGTAAGAATACTAAACGACCTCCGAGGAACCCACTGTAAACAGCAAAACATCGTTGTATGTTTTTCTAATGAATTGAGGACCTTGATTGTTTCTGGGTTGAACACTGAAACATCGTGGCTTTCTTTATTGAGGTCAGATTTCACCTTTACCGCTCAACTAGTCAAAACAGAGTTTACATTCATCCAGAAGAGGCCCACGACGAAGCGTGTGCCGCGTCTAAAGTGACTAAGGCCATTAACAGCGTCAGTATTTGGAGGTGAGACCACATTAGTGCCAAAACACCAATGGTAGTCATCGACGAAAACCTGAACCAGATCAAATAAAGGAATAATCTGGGAGCCACTTGACTATCATTTGATAGGGGGCACCTCAGGAACAATTTTAGGTTGCACGGTGAGATTGCCGATTCACACAGAGCACTTTTAATTGCACATTACTTACAGAACCAAGAGAATGAGCAGCTACCTTGGTTATCAAAATCGCCATATTTGAATCACATAGACAATATGTGGGTAGGCCATTACTTACCGAATCAATGGCCTACATGTCCTACAACAAAACTGGACCAAATTGGATAGATTTCGACCCATGCCTGGAATGTTATCCCAGATTGAACTCTAAAAACCTATCCCTAGGAATGCCTTGCCCCTTGAGAGCCCTGTTAGCAGCCAGAAGAAGTCAGGCGTAACATCGACCGTTACTGTGACTAGACACTGGCAAGAGGGTCCTTTGTGGAGCGTGTCACTCTTTCACAGACAATAATTTGGAAACTATGGAGATCCAAAATATCTCTTTTAATGGTTGTCGTATGACGTAGAATAGGCAATGTGCTTTTCTTTGCTTCTCTGGCGAATTCCATTAATGAACTGATGTCACAATGGCATCAAAGAAATAATTAAAAGTTATTAAAACACGATTTTAATCCTTATTTTCATATATCAGTCAGCAAAATAGGAAATAACTGATGAAAAAAGATTTGGAAAAAGATATTCCATATTAAATGTCAAGTCTGTATTAGTAAGATTGATCACTCCTGTGCGTTGCAAGACAATATAGGTTGGTCGGTTTTCCTTGAAATGTTATATCCATATTATATTCTGAAAAAGCGAAAAACAGCATAACCTTTGTAAAATGGCCCGACCATACTGATTTTTGAACTTGACCTGCGCATTATGAATATTTATCAGTTCTGTAAGTTTCAAGCCAAAAGGAAAAACAGTTTCCTTTAATCGTGTTATCGGTGAGAGTGCACGGCGACGACGACGGTGACGAGAGACTCAGGTGACGGCTGTATGTACAGACACTGTGTCTGTACGTAAAAAGGGGCAAAAGAGAACCACTACATCTCTTTTAAATTTCTTCCTGGCTTGAAGCACAGCAATTTTAGGCCCCATATTGTATTTTGAGTTATATGACTTGAGAATGAAAAATTTAACTTAGATAAGAATTTTACAAAGATATTCTAATATTGTATCAAAATAAAATAAAATTAAATCAATCAAACGCTGAAAGTAACTATGACCTTTGGTATTACGGTATTTTATCTTTGGCATGAGCAGAACATTTTTACATAAAATCGAGAAGGCTCTTATTCTTGAATAAAACAAGATGCAGCAAAATAAATAAATAAATAAATAAATAAATAAATAAATAAAACCATTTTACTTATTTTCTCAGTTCAAAAATATGATTCAGTATCAATACCAGAAAATTTGATAATGGCATTTCTGTTCGCGTACAAATGTTATGCATAGTATCAGCATGACTTGCTGATACTATGCATAACATTTGTACGATAAGATAAGATATATGGAATTAAGGGGTGGTGTTACACTCTTGACACGTATTCGCTCCATTGCTAGCATGGATAACAAAAGAGGTTTTAACAGCTAAATGAAAGCTAAAATAAAGATTGAGCGGTCTTCCTTTCATGTAAGGTCCGCCATATTTGATCCTTGGGGCAGTTGATACTCGGTTCTTCCATTCTGAATGGCCCCAATGTGAGAATAACAATTATATATTAACTTTTTAATCATTTTCAACCGTAATTGTTGCGTAGCTCCGCAGGATATGTAGACACAGGAATAAAGAAATGAAATGTTCACTCTTCTACATATAATGTGATATAATTTGTCACAAAACTGACTTGAAATATTGGTAAAGCTACACAAAACACAATATCTATTTTTTCAGATTTCAGAGGCAACCTGAGCAGCAACGGGATATTTATGGAAACGGACCGACTCCTAAGAGACGTTTATACAGTAAGTTCTATTAAGATGTTTTAAAATAGACATTTCACAAGTTTCACTTAAAGATTCATATCTATAAACAAGCAATCGGTGTGTGCTCCAATACTACAAATATTGTTTGTCCATCTTTTAGTCCTTGAATTTAGAAGCTTACAAGCGTTAGCTCTACACATAACTTTTAAGAACTTAGAATTTGCTTACGTAATTCAAATTGTGTCTATTCAATCATGTAAAAAGTACTGAAACTTTCAAAATTCAGAGATGGACACTGAGGTACTATATAGCCGAGGTAATACAGAAAACGAATACTTTCAACGACCCAAGAAACACAAAATAATCCTTGCAGAAGAAAATGAACAAGTAAAGAGGATACACCTTGACAACCAGGTAGATATTAACACATAACTTGAATAAAAATAATATTTATACACTGTATATACTCTCCTTTCAACTGAGTATGAAAATGCATAATACGTTTTCAACATTTCATCTCTTCTGCATGCAAGTGCTTCAGGGTATATGCTTTTTAACATGGTCGTTTCTGAGCTGTTTCGCTTTCAACACTAGTGTTGTTTTGTAAAACTTAGCTGGGTGTCATACTGGGCCGGTGAGACCGGAATTCAGGTCATCTTCTCCTATATGGACCTCGGTGTCCAGTAGCTGTAGCCAGTATTTCTGCCATAAATATGGGTAAAATTTTTATTCCTGGCGGACCTGAATCCTGTTGACATAAGTCAGTGTAATGAAGGTTCACTCTTTTTATCATGTCCGACCCATTATACATGAAATAGCAACGTAAATACTACTGTCAGCAATGTATATGCATTTATTGTCGTTTAACGGTTCAACGATGACCTGTCTTAGGAGGAAGGGCATTTGAGAGTTATACAGACGGTGAACAGATCTTGTGAGAAGGGGAAAGATCATTCGAGGTCGATCAGCGCTGCTGTACAGACACTGGTTCTCCACTTTATTCCTTATAAAATTATTTTGTATAAAGACAGTTGTATGAAAAAATTGGTTTTCTTAGGTGTTGTAAAGTTATCTGATTTATATAAGTAAGAACTGTACCAGAATTGGAATTGGAATTGGACTGTGCGGGAGATCTAACTCTTATGACTGGTGACGGAGCAAAGGCTTTATGTGAGGCACATCGACTCCTTGCTAATTATTAATAAATAATGTTGATGTTTGAAGATGAAGTGGTTTTAGTCGTTGAGAGTAATTAGACGATAAATAATTTATATACGTTTAAGCATTAACGAATTAGAATATAACATTTTTAGTAAGCACATGCAATTGCTTC
>NW_019775420.1:189202-201472 GCF_001039355.2 Lingula anatina | reverse complement strand
ATATTGCATGTTGTATATATTTTGCATTTTTGATCACCTAAGACAACGGTAAGTACGTGCTGTATATTATTTTAACAGGGTTTATGTAGAAAGAAGCAAATAGCTGGTAGCATGATTTGTCCCCTTTTATGACCCAAGAGAGGAGTGTTTTACAACTAGCTTTCAGAGCAGTGTCTATTTAGATATTAATATCTCTGGGAGTATTTCTATGATACATTCATTATAACGTGCATTGTTTAAGGGATTGTTTTTATGTAAGATAATTAAAGCAGAACAATGTATATATATCACGGTCAAGAAGTGTAAAGTACTGTAAGTAAGATATGAATGTAGAGAAGCTTTACTTCCTATGTATGTAGCTGAACCAACTGGAACAAGATTATCCTTATAAAAGTATGCGATTTTGTCTGACAATTTGAAATTAAATAGCAAAAGACGTGTCTCGAACTTGTTTTTATGTATGATAATTGTACAGGGCAGTATATTCCATAATATACGTTGCTCGTAAGATGTAACAGATCTCTTCCCCCCACAGACCACCACTGTCGTGTTTTACCTAGGATATCACCATATGTGGATGACACTCAGTGACACACCCACTGTGACATTTAGCACCATGAAGCTGCCATAGAACGAATGAAGACTTTTGCCTCACACTTCAAGGTTTTACCGTATTACCGCGGTTATCATCATGTGTCGATGACACTGAGTGACACATCCACTGTGACATTTAGCACCATGAAGCTGCCATAGAACGAATGCTGACTTTTGCCTCAGACCTTGAGGTATGGACACTTACAGGTAGGAACAAATTTTGACTCAAATTATAATTAACGATGAAATCAAGTTTCTGGCCATTTCTCCCCCACAAAATATAAAGTAAACTCAGAATCTCATTATCAGGATTGGAAATAGTGTGGTTCAAGTATCTCTCATATACGGAGTGCCAAAAATCTTGGTGTCTACCTTGATTCTTCTCTCTCAATTGATAGGTATATCTCCCACGTACTGTATTACAATGTAAAGTGAAAATAGCACATCACATTATCTCCATGGCAACTAAAACGCACACACACATACACACACATGCACACACACACTCTCTCTCTCTCTCTCTCTCTCTCTCACAAACACAAACACACACACACACACACACACTGTGGCCTAATAATCAGCAGCTGATCCAGGCACTACAGCAAGAGAAGTGGAATACGATTCCAAGGACGCCATCTGACGCCTTATACCCCGTCACACTAAAGGCAGAATGCACAAGAATGCCGTCGGAAAGACATTTCTTTGTGCATTCCTGGATATTCAAAGAGCATTCTAAAAATTATGAGTGCATTTCAAATAGTTTTACCCATTCTTGTGGTCGGCCTGAATGTTAAAAACTTTCAAAGCGCACTGTGACTGCATTCTTAATATTTTCACGGCATTCCAACAACATTCAAAACATTCTGATCACATTCGAGGGGTATTCGAACTGGCACGCGACTGGCCCCCGTCGCACTTATTCGGAACCAGCAGGAATCAAGATACAACCAGCCAGAATAAATTAATTGAAAAATTCGTGCCATAACCGGGAGTAAATTTCAAATTGCAGTCAGACTATTCCGAATGAAGTTCAAATGCCGTACGAGTGTGGTTTGACTGCTGGCCGAATACAGGCTAAAGTATGTAAGAAGGTGCCTCGAATAATATATGAAGCGAACCCAAATGCAGTCAACTGCTCCCGGTATGGCTGTCCATGATGGTTTGAAATATTAAAAAAATCAAACATAATGCAGCTGAAATACCTAAAATACTTAATTAAAAATTACTTTCTAACATGTTTAGAATGTAACACGATGCCAATAGTGTATAAATAATGCCACGGGAATGGTAACTGATCATAATGTTTCCAATGATGTCGTATTGCCGTGATAATATTTAGAATGCAGTCATAGTGCAGTTAGAATACTGTTCAAATGTCATTCAATAAATTTCCTCTTGGAATGCACTTCCAAAGTTTTTGATATGACAAAAACATTCAACCCGGCCACAAGAATGGGTAAAAATATTTGGAATGGACTCAAAATTTTTAGAATGTTTTAGAATGCTCTTTGAATATCCTGGAATGCACAAAGAATTGTATTTCAGACGCCATTCTTAATCATTCCGCCTCTAGTGTGACGGGGATTTTATATCCCGCCAGAATGTTTCGAATGTACCTCGGATGAGCCGAAATATTAATGTTGCCAGCAATCAAACTGCACTAGTGCGCCTTTCAAAGTATATTCAAAATATTCTTACTGCCTTCTTACAGCATTATAAATATTCCTAATTTTCCAACTACATTCGAACTGCTTTTGAGAGCTAATACAGTCGAAAGTGCTCTCATCATTCCAGGTGAATTCAAGCGCATTCTGAGTATTCCAACGGTACTTTTACAATAATTAAGGTCAATTTGAATTTTTCCCCGAATGTGGTGCGAATTTTAAAAAATTCTTCATTCAGGCTCATTCTTCTTCATTCCTGCTGATTCCGAATAAGTGTCACGAGGGCTTTATCCGAAGCATGCAGGCACCAACAGATCGTGGCCTGCATTGAAGCATTCCGAGGCCCTACTCAGTATTGACTGTTGAGACTTTGTGTTTGGCCAGTGCCACTTTCATTTGCTAAGTATTTTTTTTACTTTGGAATTATTTTTGAAACTTAAAATTATTTGTCTCTGTATCTCTGTATGCCAATATTCATAACAAATGATCCATATGAAAAAACCCAAATTTTGACTTTAAAATAGCAATGTCGACAATAATTCTCAATTATTTGCCTTTTACGGATACTTGATCTTAAATGTACACAAAGTCTGTGCATTTTTGTGCTTTACAAACAAAAATGGGAGAAATGAAAATTAACTATAAAATCGTATAAGTCCCAGAAAAAAATTACCAGTTCATTAAAAGAATATCATCAAAAAGCCGTTCTTTTTAATAATTTTTAACTGAAATGAACATATTAAAAGATCAAAGATGTTACATGATAAATGTGAAGACTTTTGCATATGTCTATGCTTTAGTGGGGAGATCATACAGAAGATAACCCACACGTCAGTTTTTGAAAGATGGATGTCGTTTTCATAAAGTATTGTCAGTATTTTACTTCAGTGTTAACAAAGTGACCTTCCTGTTGTGATACTTGATTGTTTGACAGATAATTATTATCAAAAGACTACACAGATGAACATTCATCAGAAAATATAACATGATATATGAAATGTTGAAAGTTGATTTTTTATGCATGACAAAACATGACTTTAGCACATGAAAATTTAATTTAAAGTTTTTTTCTATCAGAGGTGCCAAGTGACTCCATCTTTCATTAGCTTTCATGCATTGTTATACATATGCTATTATCTCTAGAAACCCAATTTCGAGTTAAGGAGCCAAGTATTACAATATGTAACATCTGAGCAATATGTTTCTTTTCGAGTATTGAAGGTCCTCAATTCACTCTGTGCCTCAGCCACCACCAATAGGTCAGCAGGGTTGATGGCTACTGCTGTACGTAGGATACACCAGTTTATCATCATCCTTAGTGACAATGTATCTGATAAACTGTCCCTGTGGACTCAGTGCCACTATCCTGGGGTTATAACAGTCAGCAATGAAGATGTGACCATAGCTGTCTGTACACCTTACCCATTGTAAAGGACATAACCTGTCACCCCTACCATATAGTATAGTCCACACACCCCTATTAATAATAGGCACTGCCACTTACCACTTAGCATGAGTAGTTGATTAGACAGACAGCTTAGGTGCAAGCAGTTGAGTTTATGCAGACATCCAAGAAGATAGAAATTTGTCATACAAAAAGAGGACAAAAAAATTGTAAGTTTCATGTACTTTTCTTTTAACAACTGTCATTGTTACTATCAAATTCATATTGAGTGAAAATTTAGTTTTAGGGAAATATATTGTGGTATTTAAAAGTCTCAGTAAAATTTGGGTGTGGACTCGTGGATAATTCAAAAGTGTCATTTTTCTTTATTATTTAATGTATTCACTTTATTAATATATTTATCTGTTTGCTTATTTATATCTACATATAATGTGCTCTAGGGTTTTTTGTCAGTTATTTAAGCATTTTTTATTTTATTTTATTTTACAGATCTGAACCATACACACATGAGTATCGTCACACAAGTTTGTGTAAAGAGACAATAAACTAACCGTATGAGTACAAATACAGTCTTCTCTTTTGTATTGAAGTGTCACCCGTCACATTTCAAGTTCAAATAATTTTTCACTGCGTCACCTGACTGTGTATTCAAGTCAAGTCAACAAAGAACTCAGCTTACGTCACACCTTTACGTCACACCAGTATGTCGACAAAGAAGACAAAGGAGTCAACCCCAAAACCTGAAAGTGAGTCCAAACACCCTGTGAGAGACAGCAGTGCTGCAGAGCAAATAAATGAACTGGAGAAAGCCATAGCCCGTAGTCATGTTAGTAGCAGAAAAACCAAAAGATCAGTCAGCAGTGAGAAGGCCAGGTTAGCAGCAAGAAGAAAACTATTAGAAGTAGAGGCAGCAGCACTGAAGGCACAGCAGCAGCTAGAAAAGGAGGAGATGGAAATCAAGTTAAAGCGGGAATTGGAAGATTTGCAGATGAGACAGAGGAAGGCAAGTTTACGTTTAGAGGCAGACATTTCTATCACAGCAGCAGAAGAGGAAGCATTAGAACAAAAGGCACCAGACAGTTTACTCTCTGCACGCCACAGTAACCAGAGTATTAGTGATGACCTCACCAGTGAAAACCTTGCTGAACATGATGCAGTTCAACCAAGTTCCCAGAAAGAAGTAAGTGCATGGGTTGAAAGTGTTAAGCCAGAGGAGTGTGTACCTAGTGCCATTCAGATACAGCAGAGATTAATGGACATTGCACTCTTACCTAAAACAGAGATGAGCAGTTTTGATGGCAACCCACTGAAATATTGGTCTTTCATACGTACATTTGATAGTGTGGTAGAAAAAGAAACTATTGACTGTGCTTCAAAACTTTTGAGGTTAGTTCAGTATTGTTCTGGAAAAGCTAAGAAAGTTATTGAATGTTGCTTAGCTATGGAGCCAGCCCTGGGGTATAAGAGAGCAAGAGACTTGTTAGAATAGTAGCAAAGTTACCAGCTTATCTTCAGTCCAGATGGAGGAAGCAGGTCTTAGGGATACGCAGACAGGACAGACAACCCACTATAGAGGACCTCTCACAGTTTGTCCAGGATGCAGCTGATGAAGCGAATGACCCAGTTTATGGTAACCCCTTTGATCAACAAAGAACAGTTCAGAAAAGCAGACCAAATAGAGGTCAAGACAGGAGCTCCAGTTACAGTGCTACAACATCCAGTTTCCAGCCGCAGCAGACCACATCTAGGCCAGAGGCTGATATGATTTGTCCCCAGTGCAGTGGCCGACATTCTCTTTTTGGTTGTGATATATTTAAAGGCATGAAAGTTGAGGATCGCTTCAAATTAGTACATTCAAACAGACTGTGTTACAATTGTCTTAACCCTGGTCATGTTGCACAGAAATGTGGTTTAAAAAGAGTCTGTTCAGTTCCAAACTGCGGAAAAAGACACACAAAGTTTCTCCATATGCCAGTGCCAGGTTTCCAAAGAGGAGTCGCAACTAACACACCACAGAGCAACTCTAACACAACCCAAGGTAGCAGTGGTTACATAGGTCAAGAATCCCATCCAAGCAACATGATGAGCCATAGCAGAGTTGTTTTACCCATAGTTCCTGTGACAGTCAGAGGAGTCGACTCTCCAATTGAGGTAACAACATATGCTCTTCTTGATAGTGGATCTACCCATTCATTTTGCTCCGTCGAACTATGTAGAAGGCTACAGATTAGAAGCACCACCAGCACCACTATGTCATTAACCACACTTGAAAGGGCCAACAGTANGTTCTTACTGCCTTCTTACAGCATTATAAATATTCCTAATTTTCCAACTACATTCGAACTGCTTTTGAGAGCTAATACAGTCGAAAGTGCACTCATCATTCCAGGTGAATTCAAGCGCATTCTGAGTATTCCAACGGTACTTTTACAATTATTAAGGTCAATTTGAATTTTTCCCCGAATGTGGTGCGAATTTTAAAAATTCTTCGTTCAGGCTCATTCTTCTTCATTCCTGCTGATTCCGAATAAGTGTCACGATGGCTTTATCCGAAGCATGCAGGCACCAACAGATCGCAGCCTGCATTGAAGCATTCCGAGGCCCTACTCAGTATTGACTGTTGAGACTTTGTGTTTGGCAAGTGCCAATTTCTTTTGCTAAGTATTTTTTTACTTTGGAATTATTTTTGAAACTTAAAATTATTTGTCTCTGTATCTCTGTATGCCAATATTCATAACAAATGATCCATATGAAAAAAACCCAAATTTTGACTTTAAAATAGCAATGTCGACAATAATTCTCAATTACTCGCCTTTTACGGATACTTTATCTTAAATGTACACATAGTCTGTGCATTTTTGTGCTTTACAAACAAAAATGGGAGAAATGAAAATTAACTATAAAATCGTATAAGTCCCAGAAAAAATTTACCAGTTCATTAAAAGAATATCATCAAACAGCCGTTCTTTTTAATTATTTTTAATTGAAATGAACATATTACAAGATCAAAGATGTTACACGATAAATGTGAAGACTTTTGCATATATGTCTATGCTTTAGTGGGGAGATCATACAGAAGATAACCCACACGTCAGTTTTTGAAAGATGGATGTCGTTTTCATAAAGTATTGTCAGTATTTTACTTCAATGTTAACAAAGTGACCTTCCTGTTGTGATACTTGATTGTTTGACAGATAATTATTATCGAAAGACTACACAGATGAACATTCATCAGAAAATATAACATGATATATGAAATGTTGAAAGTTGATCTTTTATGCATGACAAAACATGACTTTAGCACATGAAAATTTACCGCAAGTTTTTTTCTATCAGAGGTGCCAAGTGACTCCATCTTTCATTAGCTTTCATGCACTGTTATACATATGCTATTATCCCTAGAAACCCAATTAATTACATGAAAGACACTATATGTTTAATTACATGAAAGACACATAAAATGACTAATCATGTATGTGCAAAGGCCTTTGCTATGGGATTTACTCGCCACAAATAATGACCTCAGACTAAAGGTGATACCACTATTACTATAAGCACTCGGTTGGAAATTGTGATGCTTATGAGTTATGGAATTGCAATTGTAAAATCTGAGCAATATGTTTCATTTCGAGTATTGAAGGTCCTCAATTCACTCTGTGCCTCAGCCGCCACCAATAGGTCAGCAGGGTTGATGGCTACTCCTGTAGGTAGGATACACCAGTCTATCATCATCCTTAGTGACAATGTATCTGATAAACTGTCCCTGTGGACTCAGTGCCACTATCCTGTTGATATAACAGTCAGTGATGAAGATGTGGCCATAGCTGTCTGTACACCCTACCCATGGTACATACAGCTGACCAGCACCTCTGCCTCTTGTGCCATGCTGGTACAATTGGTCACCAGTAAGTGGCAGCACATGTACACAGTCACTGAGCAAGCCTGATATCTCAATGTTAAAATGCAAACTTTAAACTGTTATGTGTTGTGAATCAGATGGCTGTTCCCATAGTGGTTTCTGTGATGAATTTTTTACCAAAATGGTTAGTTACAACTACTTAACAAGTACTATCTAGTACTAGAGCACTGTCTTAATCATGGACAGTGTCAATCTATCGTCTTTTCACTGTGGTTAAATTCCATCTGCATTAAATTCTATAGTGACTTTGGCTTGCCCGTATATTTATGAAGATATTTGATGTTGTGTGTTAATGAAGAAAGTACAGCATAGACAGCACTATAGACAAAAGCAGATGCGGCTGAGGAGTGAATGTCCAGACAGAGTCTGTCCATAAAAAGGAAAACAAGACATACACTGGTGTGTAATTTATATATTGAAATAAACACAAATGTCAAAAGATATGAATGTTAAGGTGATTACTGTAATAACTGGATTATCTATTTACACAGATTAAACCAGTTATTTAGAGAGGTATATATATTTAACTTTATGTCTCCTCCATCTCAGTGTACCACCAACTTTTATAGTCTCATTCATAGCAAGAAAGTAAAGCAAAGCACATTCTGTTGTGTACATATTTCTCAATCATTTTATTTTCCAAGAAATGAGTAATTGAAAATTATGCCTAATTTACATGTTCTCAGATGTTTTGATGTGTAGTATAATAATATTACCTTTCAACCGTCTGCTATAGTCTTTTCCTTGCTTTTCTGAAGACACTGCTGTCAAAGGGAACAGGATCAGGATAATCTGATGTTGGGCCACTGGCACTTTTGAAATGCTACATGTCATGAATGAAAAAATGTATAGTTTCTATTATAAAGGTTCATAGTTTAAAGGCATAAACATCAAACATATCTTCATAACACTGGTGGTTTCACAAGAAAAAGCCCCAGTAACCAGGGAAAATACACAATTTTACGATGCGTGGCTGTTACATTCCCTGTCCTGCATTACAAACTTACTAAGTCTGTCGCCATATTAATATTCGGCGCCATCTTCACGTTTTGTATACCGTTTACTGTAAATAAATTGTTTTTGCAATAAACTGAATAAGTAAATGTCTGCACTGCATAAATAAGAGCTTTAGCTTACCTTTGAACATATATAATTGTCTTTTGCAACATTCTTAACGCTGAGTTGTGTGACGGCTGCATGCACGAATCCAGGTTAGACACTTCTCCAGCTGTGTTTTTGGCTTCGGAAAAGCAATGAAATACACCCCTTCCATTCGTTCCGTATAACGAGAATCAGATTTGCAACACCCATAACAACAGTGTTTTACTGGCATGACTTTGTCAGAGAAACGTATTCTTAAGTGACAAAAAATGCAAAAATCTTCAGCGTAATCTGATACACCGGACAGATGATTGTTTGTCCGGTAAGATGGCAGCTGTTTACACATGCGTATCACGTGACATTAATTATACGGTTCTATTGGTTAAAACAATGCTGTCAATCACTCATCTAGGAACGGTGAATTAGAAAGCCAGCTCATTTATTATTAGATTTATGAAATTTTGTGTGAAAATTTCATTTTTCTCTTTCCTACATTTTCAAAGTGTGAACTTGAACTCCCATTGGCCTGAAGCCCTATGCTTGGTAGACATTTTACTTACATTGGTATTACCTGTTGAGCAGAATTAAAATTTCATGTTGAATTTGCAGTTAGCATAATGTATTTTTGCATCAGTAGCCTATTTTGCGTTGTTATTTTCTGTTTTTTGTCTGTACATTTGACAGCTTTGCTGCCTTGTCTCTTAGTTTGCTATATTTTTGGCATCAAATTTTAATGAGAGAGAGAGGTAGGGTGTTTAAGCATTATTCAATGAAATGAGTGAAACATTTTCCTTCCACCATGTGGTACAGACTGCCCGTTATTTCTGCTGTATTGATGATGAGGACGCATTCAGACACTATGCCCTCAGTGTTCCTCTCTACACTCACTTCACCTCCCCCATTAGGAGATATGCTGATGTCATTGTGCACAGATTGCTTGGAGCCTGTCTGGGTAAGTGTTCTATGTCATAGCACAGACTGCTGGGTGCCTGTCTGGGTAAGTGTTCTATGTCATAGCACAGACTACTGGGTGCCTGTCTGGGTAAGTGTTCTATGTCATACCACACAGACTGCTGGGTGTCTCTCTCTGGGTAAGTGTTCTATGTCAGACTGCTGGGTGTCTCTCTGGGTAAGTGTTCTATGTCAGACTGCTGGGTGTCTCTCTGGGTAAGTGATCTATGTCAGCCTGCTGGGTGTCTCTCTGGGTAAGTGTTCTATGTCATACCACACAGACTGCTGGATGCCTGTATGGGTAAGTTTTCTATGTCATACCACACAGACTGCTGGATGCCTGTATGGGTAAGTGTTCTATGTCATAGCACACACACTGCTGGGTGTCTTTCTGGGTAAGTGTTCTATGTCATAGCACACACACTGCTGGGTGTCTTTCTGGGTAAGTGTTCTATGTCATAGCACAGACTGGTGGATGCCTGTATGGGTAAATTTTCTATTCTCATACCACACAGACTGCTGGATGTCTCTCTAGGTAAGTGTTCTTTGTCATACCACACAGGCTGCTGGATGCCTGTATGGGTAAGTGTTCTATGTCATAGCACACATACTGCTGGGTGTCTTTCTGGGTAAGTGTTCTATGTCATACCACACAGACTGCTGGGCGTCTTTCTGGGTAAGTGTTCTATGTCATACCACACAGACTGCTGGATGCCTGTATGGGTAAGTGTTCTATGTCATAGCACACCGACTGCTGGGTGTCTTTCTGGGTAAGTGTATGTCATAGCACACAGACTGCTGGATGCCTGTATGGGTAAGTGTTCTATGTCATAGCACACAGACTGCTGGGTGTCTTTCTGGGTAAGTGTTCTATGTCATACCACACAGACTGCTGGATGCCTGTCCGAGTAGGTTTTCTATCCCATACCACACACAGTGCTGGATGCCTGTATGGGTAAATTTTCTATTCTCATACCACACAGACTGCTGGATGTCTCTCTGGGTAAGTGTTCTATGTCATACCACACAGACTGCTGGGTGTCTTTCTGGGTAAGTGTTCTATGTCATACGTACCACACAGACTGCTGGATGCCTGTATGGGTAAGTGTTCTATGTCATAGCACACACACTGCTGGATGTCTTTCTGGGTAAGTGTTCTATGTCATACCACACACTGCTGGGGGTCATTTTATATTTTACAGCTTACTTATCATGTTAAACCAGTACCTATGTATCACCAGAACACTCATAATTCCAGGCTACTGTGACCCTCCCATTAAGTCCAAGGAGTCCATACAGAGACAGGCAGAGCACTGTTATGACAGGAAGAATGCTTCCAAACAGGTCCAGGAGCTCAGCAGTAACATGTTCTTGGCCATATTTGCCAAGGTGAGAATAGCCAGTTTATCTTATACTGGAATTGAAAAATATGTTCTGTTTGGTGTATATGTTAGGTGTCATCATTCCAAGGTTATTTTGCCAGTTGTCCTCTTATGCAGCCAATGGCGAATGAGATTGAAGAAGAACGCCATAGTGAAGTGTTTTTTTTTTTTTTTTTTTTTTTTAGTTTTTTAACACATTTCCACTGTGCAGATATACTTTGTCAAATATCATTTTCTTTTTTTAGCTCAAAAGGGATAATGAAAGTCATTACTAAGGGATAGGACGTATCTCAGAAATGGCATATAATTCAGGAATGTGGCCCTCTGGAGGAAAAAAGGATAGGAAATATCTGACTTTGTCATACCTTATGTCTTCCAGGAATGTGGTCCACTAGAAGAACAAGTTATAGGATATATCTGACTTTGTCATACCTTATGTCTTCCAGGAATGTGGTCCACTAGAGGAACAAGTTATAGGATATATCTGACTTTGTCTTACCTTATTATTTCCAGGAGTGTGGTCCACTAGAGGAACAAGGGATGGTGATGGGAGTCCTGGACAAGGGTTTTGATGTTTTGGTGCTAAAGCTTGTAGTGGTGAAGAGAGTGCACTGTGATGTGAGTATGGAAAGTGGAGGGTCGGGGTACTTTATCTATGCTTGTCTATAGGGGCAGATGGAATTAAAGTGTATTCTGGTCGATGGTCAGAATTTTTCAAGTTGACATTGATGGTGATCTGATTTTTTTCTGTCAGAATATGATCAAAAATGGAGAATGGATCACCAAAGATAATTTGGAAGACTGTCAGAAAATATCTCTGGATCTTCCCCTGGTCTCTGTGTATTAAGTGTTTGCCATCGCTTACTTTTTCAGTCACTTTATATTATATATATACATAATATATTGCTGTCCTCTTCATAGTTTTTACTTGTACTTTCTGTAGCATAATTTATGTAAAAAGTTCAGGGAAATTTTGATGACATCCTTTGAACAGTTTCATTGCTGATGTGCAAACTGTGTACGTCTTTTTTATATGATAAAGACCATTGCTTCGTGTTTCTAGAAACTTCCCCTGAGCAGTTTCTCCTACCAGAAGGTCCGTAAAGGTCCTGAGCTGACCCTGGTGTGGGCCCCAGATGATGACCACCCCAGGGAGGTCACCCAGAAAGTGACCATCTTCACTCATGTCCAGTATATTCTTAAAGCTGATGACCATCCCCTGAAGTGGAATGTAAGTAATTGTTAACAGGCCTG
>NW_019775420.1:96648-116170 GCF_001039355.2 Lingula anatina | reverse complement strand
GGGGGGGGGGGGAGGTATGATAAGGTCGTTTCACTTATAATGATTACTTTTCAGAAGGGAACTTAACTATTGTTCTAATTGTGGATAACTTTAAAGGTACATACGAACCGAGCATCGGTGGAGCGTGGATTCCCAGTAACACATATAAACCACTTCTACTAGATTCTTATATGACTCAAATAAATTTGACATGCCAAGGGATAAACTGAATAGATCACTCGATCAGCCATAAAAGACCTTTAGACTGCTCCTTTCCTTTAATTTTTGGTTGTAAATTTAACCTACTTTCGTGACCTACTTTCCTGCCCCATTGACATACAGCTTAGAATGCCAGCAGAAAAACCCGTTCAAACATCATTTTCAGGTAAAATTTAACAATGCCTTTTGGTAATTCTCTTAGTTATACTACTTGAAACTATATGCTGACATTTGGTTGGTTTTTGTGACAAATAATTGACTTTGTATGCATCTTTAAATATTCTGAGCTAGCTGAGTATAACACACATAGGATTCAAGGGACTTAATCACAAACTTGGATGTAACATTCAGAATTATCTAGTTGGGAGACCACTGATTCGGTTGCAAATGAACATACCCTGTATGTCACATAATGAATGTACTTTTGGTAAATCAATCTTAGGTTATCATTATAATATTGCCCTGTGGCAGGTTGTGTTCTTGGGGTGCTCTCACGTCCTATATCAGTTATTTCCTTTATTTTCAGTATAACACCTATGTACCCTGTGTAGGTGTTCGCTTACGCAAAGATTTGGGCCACAGGGTGTGGTGGGACAGAGACTGTAGCTATGACAGGTTTTCCTATATCTGTGAAGTACCCTATACATCTTGTCCATGTACGTATAATAATAATAATAATAATAATAATAATAATATATCACTCCTCGTAGATTCATCTCAACAACTTTATTAACCTAATTAATTTATTAGCAAATTTGATAGGATAATATTGAAACATAAATAAGCAATGGAATTGGAGTTGGACTAAGTAGGTGTTATGTCTCTATAGCAGTTACAGAATTGGACGAAATTCATCCAATTTTATTTAGTAACAGGTAGAGAGGACTGAGGATTTCGGTTCTGCATTCCAGGTTGTTTAAGTCCATCACAAGGCAACCGCACCACGTTTAATCCGTTCTTTTCGAGATACGATGTGGGAGATACAGTGACCTATGCCTGTGAATCGCCTGAAGAGGGGCTGGTACAGGGGGACCTGGAGCGCACTTGTATGGGAGCTTTCAACTGGTCAGGATTGGAGCCTGTTTGTGGTGGCTGTCCAATCCCGCCCTCTGATACAAACTACACGACACTGGTAAGAAACCAATCGTTTATACACACCTACCCTGTTGGGTACACAGTGACATACGCATGTGCAGATAGCCGTCTAGTGCACGTGGCCGGCGACCTCACACGCACGTGTCTCACCAACTTGACGTGGTCTGGTTTGCAACCAAGATGTGACGGCTGTCCGTTTCCTCCGCATGGAAACCAATCCATTCACGACCTCATCGATAACGGCGACCCTTTTGCCGTTGGAGACACCGTCTTTTATCAGTGCCTGCCAGGTTTATTGCCAATTGATGGAGACACCATTCGCACTTGCCTTGCCGACAGAACTTGGTCCGGGACACCCTTGTCGTGTTCCGGATGCTCGCCACCCGCCAATGATACACAGTCTCTTAGTTTATACGAGCCAGTCAAAGAGGAATATCAATTAAACGAAACCATCTCTTACTCTTGTATTGGTTCTTATATTTCTATACAGGGAGAAATAACACGGACATGTGACTCTAACTTAGAATGGACCGGGAATGGCTCACTACAATGTGCTGGGTGTCCGCCCCCAGAGAATGGCACATTGGCCACGTACAGCGCTCTTAACGTCACGCACTACGAAATCGGATACGTAGTGGAGTACACGTGTCTTGATGGGTTTGTTTGGGTGGAAGGGGATTTAAATCTCACGTGCATGCCTTCTCTTAACTGGGATGGAACAACACCAACATGTAAGGGATGCGATGCTCCAGAAAATGGAACCCTTGCCAAGCCATCAGTTTTGGGATCGGTTTTTGGAGTAGGTGAAACTGCTCACTATGCTTGCACTGATGGCTTCTTCCTCTTCAGTGGAGATATGAACCGCACATGCCTTGATTCCCTAACGTGGTCTGGCGTCGCCCCTGAATGCCGAGGGTGCACTTTGCCCGAAATCGGGTATCTTTCCAATTACTCTCTGAGCGAAGCCCCATATTACCCATTGGGTCAGGTCGTGAACTACACTTGTCATGATGGATTCCAGATGAAAAATGGGAGCCGCAATCGAACTTGCATAATGGCCAATGGTTTTGAAGGATCAAATTGTTCTTGTATCAATTTGTCAAATGATAATGAGAATGAATTTTGCCCCATTAACTCCACCAATCAGACCATTTGTCGCGCGGAGCGTGCAGTTTGGTCCGGAACTCCTTTAAAATGTGGCGGTTGCAAACTACTGTTCAACAGCAGTAGATTTGTCATAATGCCACAAAAGAACACATACAGAATAGGGGAGTCTGTGAATTACACCTGCAATCCAGGACTCCGTCACACGCGTGGGGACCTGACCCGCTATTGCCAGGAAAATCTCACGTGGTCCGGGAGAACGCCGTCGTGCGCAGGGTGCAGCGCGCCAGATGATGCCGATACCAGGGCCACCTACAGTCCAGCGTTAGAACCAAGGCACATGTATAGGATAAATAAAACCATCACCTACAGCTGCGACCAAAACTTTGTTAAAGTTAATGGAAACGACTTGCGTACTTGTCAGTTTGATCTGACCTGGTCAGGACATCCAATGAGGTGTGGAGGGTGTGGCCTACCAGAGCTAGGAACAAATTCGACGCACAGTTTCGCACAATATAATGAGACGTCACAGTTTGGTATAGGAACTGTGGTGATCTATGAGTGTCTTACGGGTCATGAAAAAATTGACGGGGATTGGAACCGCACTTGTTTGGGGACCCTCAACTGGTCAGGAGGGGCTTTGTCTTGCTCAGGTAAGATTCCGGAATACGTGACTTAAAGCGTTTAGTGGCCAGACTACAGTCTGTTCTCTATAGCTTAGCCGTAAAAATACTTTGAGGTAAGAAATGTTTATAGCAATACTTAAATATGTTTCGTGTTTTGCTTTATGGGTTTGATAATGACAAAAACACAGAAGAAGTAGGGTGTACAGTTTATGGAAGAAAAGTACCAAGGCAGATGAGACACGAAAACTCAACTTAAATTTGATAGATGGATTAAAATTTAAAAAGTGTGGACGCCAAACAACAATGATGGCTTAAAACTACAATGTTCTCACGACGATATGTCCACACAACGGTCTGACACTGCGACACATTGCAAGCCTCAGGAATTATCATTTCTAAATGATCATAATTTACTGAAAATATTACGTTTCTTTTCAATACGATGTTAGTGTAGATATGCATGTATTTGAAATTAACGGATACTTGACCAACTGGAATGTTCATGTGTTATCAATTTGTTGGGAACGAACAAGTGCCCTATTTTCGAACTTAAAGGCATACCATGTTCGTTAGACTCCTATAAAATAAACAAAAAAGAATAAATACATATTTATAGACAGGATATCATAACACCATTGGCAAAATGGCAATACATAAATTTGTCTTTGAGTTTTATTTTTCTGATCGTAACGTCAACAGTGATGTACACCAGTATACCAGTAGGCCATTGCAACAATGCAGGCTAAAAATGGACTCAAAAAGGAGTTTACGGATCGTACTTCTGTGAACAATTTTAAATATGATATACAGCGGTACTGTGGTAATTAAAAAAAAGCTGAGCTGCTGAAACGAATTAATTTTGTTGCTAAATAATTAAAGGCCAATCTCTCATTATTTATTGCTATAGTTCCAGAATCAACAACAGGACCATCCACTAATGTGACGATTACAACTACTAGAAGTGATTCAGACTCATTATGTGACGAGCCGCCAATTATACCGCATACGAAAGGTACGTTGGTGGACAATGACATTGGCACTGCTCCTACCGAACGTGTCGCCATCTTTCGGTGCGATGTGGGCTACTGGTTTCAGGAAAATAGGATCTATGAACAGCATGTCACATGCCTTCACTGGAACACTATCTCGCCTTGTACAGGTATATACATGGAAACCAGTTACATTTTTAACAAGTGAATAAATAAATAAAAATCAAAGAAATAAAAGCAATAAATAAAATTAAAATGTGTATGAAGATGCAAAATGTGTGCCAAATACTTAGAGATAAAATTGCTTCGAAAGGACCATTTTCAAAAGTTACATAAATCAGTTCCTTAGCAGCATTATCACCTTCACCTCTTTCTCAGTGGCAGATAGTTTTAATACTTACTGTACTTTGCCTTACAGCGGTGCAATGCCCCCCTCCACTCCAAAGCGGTTCAGCTATTCTACTAAGACAAACCCAAGGGCAATACGTGTTCAACTCCACGGTGGAGTACCGCTGCCCTAACGGCACCTATCTCCCTGACGGCAAGAGATCTCGGTTCTCCAGGTGTACTCAGAGAGGGGTGTGGTCGGCCTATCCCCCTGCATGTACAGGTAGGTGGACAGCAGGGGTTCCAGAGAACACAGTGGTAACCTACTGTGAGTGTATGTTAACCGGGTTTATTTTTGTTCTTGGACGTGCGTGTGTCAGTGGGTGCACACTTGTGCATGTTATATATAATATTAGAAAAAATGGAAGAATATAGAAAAAGGTGATTTTGACTGAAGTTGTGTTTAGAGAATTTTGTGGTATATTTAATGTTTTCTTGAAGATTTGTGAATTGTATAGGTACGTTGTTGAACGTCCTTTTTTAATTTATACATCAGCGTCTGTGCCAAGAGTTACCCGGCGACAACGAAAATTTTCCGCAATACCGAAAGAGGCGAGTCTGAGCGTCGTGGTTCCCTGTGGCACACTTGCCATAGGACTTCTGCTGGGCATCAGTATTATTTTATTTGTATTGGACGCCCGGACGTTACTTGTGCAAATCCAAAAGGGACTACGTAACGTGCAACGCTTCTGTGGACGTTATAAGGGTCTTCGTAGACGGCAGTCGAGTGCGTACATCAGCAGGGGATAGTCAGTGGCGCACCTTAGCTCTAATGCCTCTGAACAGCTCAAAATTTTTGCCACGAATTCCCGATTGATTAAGAATTGCAAGAACTGACTACGATTATATACGAATCTGTTAAGAACTTCACGAACTGATTACGATTCAACCACGAATCCTGAAATTTTCAATTCCTGGCGATTCGTGGGATTCGTGGTCTGTGTGAAATAGGGGCATCAAGGTTTTTGACACTAATTCCTGTTGGTCAAGAAGTGCAAGAACTGACTACGAATATGTACGAATCTGTTAAGAACTTCACGAACTGATTACGATTCAACCAGGAATCCTGAAATTTGTCAATTCATGGCCATTCGTGGGATCCGTGGACTGTGTGAAATAGGGGCATAACGGATTCAAGGTTTTGCTAAAGGGGAGGCATTTTATGAATAGTGTATTTCCCTAGTTTCTTTCTTCTAATATGATATATAGTCGGTGAAGACATGTAGGGCACAAAGATTGAATAGACATTTGCAACTCATACGCACCTCTACACTAGGTGTAGCAGAGCCTTAGGGCAAACAGAGCTGAGAGAGTGCGCGTGCTTATTGTGCCACCCCTTGACGGTCGCTTTAACCTGGGCATGAAAGACTTGTTAATCTTTTATAGCGACTAGGAAGTGTCTACGTGGGCATGGTGCATGTGAGGACGGCAAAATATAAACAGTGGGCGCAATAATTCTACCAGGTCGGTTTCTAGTCAATGTTCATTAAAGTATCATTGAAACTATATAGTTTTTAATTTTCTGGCAATTGTGCTGCCATCATGTGGTCAAAATTGAAAGCTTGTATACTGTGATGTCAGTTTCTCACAAATTGTCATTTTCAAGATTTGACTGAAGCTGTGTGCTTGTTAGATTTTCTGAATAACCACATCAAATGGAAGGTATATAATGGGGTATGGGTGAACTGCTCTAGTGGATGCCCTTGATCAAAGGGCGTTTTTGGTCTGAGCATACAAGATTACCGTTTCAAGTTTACTGCAAAAGCAAAACCGGCAAAGTAAAATGCATGCAACGAATTTATTTCATTAAAAAATTAGACTTGTTAATGTTTAATCACACTGTATTGCAATGTAACAATGAATGTTAAAATAAACAAATATCACCCTTACACTAAAGTTATATATCGTAATGTGTGTGTAACGAGCAAAATGGGTGTTTGTTCTTAATTCGCTCATCAAATCAATGAATTTTTTCTGATATTTTGAAACTACAACATCTCGTATCGTGTAAATATTAGCCTTTTTTACCCAGGTTAAAAAGATTGTTTAAAAGAATTATTTCTTTATAGCAATGTCTTTTCTTAAAATTCATCCTGCCTGAGAAGTATGGTGAACCCAAATCTTCCCCAGCTTTACCTACAGAATTTGAAATGTGCAGAGATGTTCTGTATCAGTAGCTCTGTACATTCACTTGTAGTAACGCTAAATATCGATTTTATTACCTCGCCAAAGAGGTTATGTTTTCACCCCTGTTTGTTTGTCTTCCTGTCTGTATGTTTGTCATCAACATCCCGCAAAAAAACGCAGTAGATACTCCAGCGCAGTAGACTACTGCAATCATACTGCAAACATGCTTCAAATCTGCTTCGATTTAGGAGCTAATTAGCATATTTGAAACATGCTTCTATCATGCTGCTAATCTACTGCATTAATGCTCCTCTCTGTACAAACCTATGTACTTTTTGGAGTAGAATTGCAGTAGGCTATGCTGCATTTCTACTGCAAATATGCTCCACACCACTGATGCGTTAATGCTTTTTTGCTACTTCGATACTACTGCATTTTCGTAACTCAAAAAGTTCTGGATGAATATCGATGGAATTTTTCAGGGTATGTCAGAAATGGGTTAACTTAGAAGTGATTAGTTTTTTGGTGGTGATCCGGATCAATAATCAATCAATAATCAATAATCAAACATTTAGGGGTGAAACAGCATTGGGTGGAGACGTTGGTGCCTTTGCGGAGGTCTGCGCTCTCGAAGTGCTTTTCTAGTTTTTCAATATTTCCAAAGTGAAAACAGCTACGCATCTGTTGAGGCATGATGTATTGGATGGGATATGGGTAACGGTTTCAAGAAGCAACCCCTGTTAAATGTCATACCGCAATAATTGAAATTAACAGTACAGTTTGATACTTTCATACAATAGACTGGATGTACCTACAGGTTATGGTATTGTAACAACATACATGTATAAAAGATTAAAATATTTATTACAGAATTAAAAGTCCATGTCTCACATGCCACGTCGCATCCCCAATTCCCGCTTCACACTCATGACCTCTGACCTACATCACGTGACTTATTACATCATTACATCTCACATGTAAGTAGGGTTTTTAATTAATTGAATAATTTATATTTGTGACTTAATATTTCGACATATTTTTAAAAGTTTATTACATATCATGGTTGAAAAATTCATTAAGTTCTTCAGTTAAAATGTTACAGAAAAAAATCATCAATTCGTTTGTAAAAGTGGACCGAGTTTTTCAGAATAAATGTGCTAGATGTGACGAGAAAATATTTCCCTATCAAACATTGTGTCAGATGCCCTTTTCCCAACCTTGGCTTATTACCACTAACATCGTAGTACAAAACATCAGTAAGTGTAATAATGCTATTTTAATAGTGTATATAAAATTGAAATTGATGTTTGTGTGTGTGTGTGTGTTGAAACGATACCTTATGGATTACATAACTTATATATTTGTCGAATTTTTTAGAAGCAATATAAAATATATAATTCTATTTTTAATTAATTATTCGTAGTTGCGTTGAACTTCTCACCTTCTGATACAAAGGAAGAAAATGCATTTACTTTCCATCCTCTCCGGTCATATTTTTATCTTTTATGTACCAGTGCAATCAATATGATGCTATGGCAGAAAAAAAAGCTGTGGAGCCGCAGGAAGTTCTTCTACATTAATACCTATACAATACCTACTTCACCACATTGTAGGTCGTGAAAACAAAAGAAAATCTTTGCTCCTTAAACATCTATAGTCTCCACTATATCTTAGCTTACTGGTTCCACGAACCTCTAGGGTCTTAGAAACAAGTAGCCGCAATATGAAGCAGTGGTCAGTAAGTGAACAGTTACGCAAAGTTTTACAGGGCTGCCTGGCTTCAGTTTTGTTGGCAGTCAGGGTGGGGCCCTTGCTGACAAAGCACACAGGTTTTTATTGACTGTTTCCAAGCAAGAAGTTTTGAAAAAGATTATATCCAGGTATTCTAATCTAGTCAGGGTGGGGCCCTTGCTGACAAAGCACACAGGTTTTTATTGACTGTTTCCAAGCAAGAAGTTTTGAAAAAGATTATATCCAGGTATTCTAATCTACGATTTCACTAAGTAGAATAATTTGCATTTGAAAAGCATTTTAAATTCTAGAACAAATAATTATCCCATAAGCATTGTTTGAAAGACTGACATGCTATTTTTTTTGATAAAATTTTATTCAAGTGCCAAAGATAATCAAAAAGCGAAACTTTGGTTACCAAAAATTGACAGCTCATTGAAAATACTTTTTGTGTAAAACCTTAACAGTCGTTGAAGTATAAAAAGCGTTTAAGATATTGATACATCGGATACCTTGGATTGAAAAGCTATCAAATGAGAGAGTTCGCCAAAATTTGAAATTCAGAGATGACTGCGGAAATACATAAGCCAACGAAAGCTTTGTTGTGTTGGGCGTATACAACGGCATGACTCCCATACTTAGATAAGCAACAACAGGGAGTGGACAGAAGCAACGACCAACGAATGTGCAGAAACATACATGTTTGCCAACGCTTGGATCAAGCAAGGCACCTGATCAATTGAATAGCTCGTTGGCGGAGATCTGTTCAATTTAACATAAGACCTGATACGGATTCCAAGATACAGATTTGTTATTTTTTTTAAAGGAAGATCAACCAGGAAACGGAAATCAGCCAAGATATCTACTATTGTTCAATTGTACAATTTTCAAAGATGTTATTAATAAAATATTGAAGCATCAAGTGTCTTTTGCTTGTATGTTGATAATTCTAGAAAGGCTGTACTGTACTTATACATTGTCATGCCAAAATAAGAAATGAATATGTTAAATTTAAGTGCATCTATTTATATAAAGATCTTTGTTTGGTAGAATGTCCGAGCTTTCGGCTTGTTCGCTTTCTTGAGAGATCCAAAAATTATATACCAGAATAGGTACGGCTGGTGAGCAAAAATGTTGTTAGCAGCAAATTTTGAGTTTACCCAGCAAAGTTTGCTACTAACAACATACTTAAGTCATGGCTATACATGAATTAAGAAATTACCGTAACAAAGTAGGGGAAACGAGCGAACTTGGCATGAGCCTTACATATGGGACAAATAGTCAGTTTCACGATGGAAAATAACTCGTCAAAATTATATCTATTAAGAAATCTTCCTCTCACATCTATTTTGTTGTTCCTTCTGAAATTGCTTTAGGGCGAAATTGGACTTGACAGTCATCAATAGTATATACATCAGGAGTGATCTATTTTGGCAACGTACCCATTATGCCGGTGCACATATACCCTGGACGTGGCATAAGTTTCTACAGAAAACGGAGTGTTCGTGAGTAGTATTCGATAGTAAAAACCTTGGGCGAATGTTTCGTACAAAAGTTGTATGAATTTTAAGTGAATGTGAAATTTGGATTAATATTTTTCTCTTCGGAATAAAGAAAGCTTACTCATAAGGGAACGCAATAATTTTCCAGAGGTCGATAACGAAAACGTTGCCAAAATATGTTAAAATGTCCACCTCCCTGATATTTACCCTTATTTAACGAAAAGGAAGAAAGGAAGCGGAAGTAAACATTTCAAATGGTTTTGTCTCATGGGTCAATTTAAATGTTTGGTTACAATTGACCTAGGCTCTTCTTAATGGGTAAGTAAAGAAAATGCATTTGGTTTTCTCTTTGAGCTCAATAAGCAATTTTAAACTACAATGTCAATTTGGAAATGAATATATTCATTTTTCATGGCGCTGCAGGGAAAATAATTTTTTGACTGTAAAGCTTTTTCCACATTTGTGCCACGTCCTTGTCCTTACTAGCTTAAATTTGTTCTGGTATGTATATCGCATGTATCACATACCTAATCATTTTATATACATTAAAAAATAGTAATCACCTTTTAGAATTTACAGATTTTTATATGCTTTATATTTTGTTGTAAACTTTGTTATTGTCCTACCACTACTGCTATAATTATTATTATTATTATTATTATTATTATTATTATTATTATTATTATTATGATAACCTATAAAGTTGTCAATCTCTCAAAGTGATCAGGTTCAGTGAATTTTATGAACTGCACATGCTCAGGTTAAGTGCAACTCTATCGTTTGCATCCGTCTTCACGCAGTGAAAGGCAAACACAAACTATGGCCATTAAACGATTCGAAGGCCCCATACTGTCTACCCTGTTGGCTTTCTTTAATAGTGGGCATTATGTCTGTTGTCCGAAGTACAATATTTGCGATGATACACAGTTTTAATTAACCAAACATACTTCCTTCAATTTTCATTAGATAAGAGTAAAAGCAAATGAAGTATTGATGCATGTCATGTAGTCCTTACCTCAGTTTAATTAGAATTGAGAACTTAAGTATATATTTTGCACACAAAGTTTGACAAGTTAATTGACGGTGCCTTGCAAATATACATTGGAAAAATATTTTTGATGAAAATTGCGTTCAGTTTTGCCGTCTTTCAAATTCTAGCCACAAGTATAACTTTTGAGTTTCTGTGTCTTAAGCAAATTTAAAAACATTATGTATAAGGCAATCGAAGGCATCCGGTGGAATGGCTCGTGTGTGTCTGTAACGATAAATCAAAGATTCAAAATCACGTACCTAATATTAAGAGCATGCATTCAATACTGTGACGCCAACTGTTGGGAACTGAAAAAAGGAAGAAACACGTCAATGAAAACGAACTTGCCCACTGTCCTTGTCCTTTAGGCTTTTCTACTATTTCCCAATTTCAAGTTCTTCTTACATAATACTGTTTACATGTATGTATCGTTTATTATCCTAAACGAGTTAATTTTTTCCCAGTGCTTTTTTTCGATTTTTACACATAATAATCCTTAAAGGGCTATGTTTTTGTGGACAATCATAACAATGCCACAATGCGTGTGTAGTAATTAATTTCCACTCACTGTTTCTTGCTTGTCTCAAAATGTTAAGTGCACAAACATAAACCCCAGACTTGTAAATTAATTTTAGAAGTGGATGTGAAGTAACGCAAGTGTACGTGTGCAATTTGAGTAATTAAGCTTTGTATGCACCGCGCAATAGTGCAGCAATGAATCCACCTTAGATAAAGAATTTGGATATAAGACGTTCAGATTTATATCTGGGAGATCAGATTTAGAGAGACCGCTTGGGAGAACTAAGAAGACGGACGCCAGTTATGGGAGATGGTTCAGAAGTTGGAGACTTCACGTAGATCATGTAGTTAGCGAGCGTCAACAAATAAACCATTTAACTTGTCATTACCATAACGTACATTTGGTTTTCTTGGCGCGACTTTACGTAAATCTGACACGAATCGTGGAATTTCGGATTGCGTTATGCGCTTTATAAAAAGGCATTACATAAGTATACAAATTTTCATTACAGAAGGTAATATTTTATGGCGTTAACCCTAGATGCGTACACGCCCGCCCCGTCCTCTCTGGGCGTATTGATCAGCTCTTAAGTGAGCCATCCTGGGAATGGATCCCGGCATTGTTTTTCAGGCACCGCTTTGATGGATAGATCAAACATAGTCTTTGGATAAACAAAATTTCTTATTTTTCTGTACTTGAAATGGAACAGTTGATGCCCATCTCCTGGTGAAAATAATTACAATGGTAAAATCATTTTCAGAAAAACCAACAGAGTGTTGAGTTAATTGATTCAAATGCATATCAGTTCGATTTTGTCTTCCTTTTCGTTGTGTTCCTTTTCATTTGGTTTTGTGAATATAACGATATGTCATTAAATTCATCTTTTGAATTAAAACACGAAGTTGGCCACACCGTGTTAGATGTTCATTCAAGATTGGTGACCTTCCCGTGTCTAACCACAACAGTTAAGAAAAAATTAAGGGAAAATTAATACCATGGAAAGAGGTACACTTTGGTGTTAGAAAAAAAGGAAAACGTTCAATTGAAAGGACTGAGCAAACCGAAGACTATTTGTTGCTGGAAGTCAAATCAAAAGACGGTAGGTAAAAATCAAACAATAAAAAACGGCTAACTGTGAAATCATTAAGTATAAAATGTCATTTGTTTCTTTGAAATATTGTTAGCCTTTGACAAAACTTAATTGGTTATTGACTTACATGTATGCTTTTGGATAATAGATACATCTTCTTTGTTCAGAGGCTAAATTAATTAACATTTACACACATGTCATCTTATGGTTGTCATCTTATTGTGATTTTGGCGTAAAAATAGAAAAATCGGTTTTTCAAATTTTTCTTTTACCTGAGCACCCACGAACACCGTCTAAACGCCAATTTAATGACACCATTCAGTACTCCAAAATCCTGCCAACGGTTTTTCTTTAAAGGCCTTAGTTCAGAGTTCATTCTTTATAAAGCAAAATAATACCTTTGTTTAATGAACATCTGTAATTGTAATCTGTAATCTCTTAACTCCAAAACAAAACACTTAATCCAAAATGACGGCACAAGATTCTGGCCCATACACTAGTGGTCAACTATGCCAATTTTTGTGATGAAATCTTGTTGAGAGATGAAGCTGCGCCCCATTCCGCTATCTCACCTCAAAATAGAGAGGTGTTAAACTGACGATTAAAGCTCTGAGTTGCCTATGCTTATACATTGCAACGAGAAATATAAACGCCGACACTTTTTATTTTTGAGGGGATTTTTATTTATTTGCGAATACAGCACAAAATAGATTGCATGTATTTGGATGATAATGTGGATGATAATAAAGGCTTACAATACCCTTAAGCGTTGCATACAATTTTAGGATACCTGAATGGGCAGGAGCTTGTGGTGTTTTCTACATTTCATATTTTCATCGGAGTATGTTACAATGTGACGTGCCTATTAAAGATAAATATTTCATTTTTTGGACTATTGAACTTAAAAGGCCTATGGAAAAGTGTTCTTGGCCCTGGCGTTGGCGTAAATAAAAAGCAAATAAGTTGTATGGAGGAAACAAATCATCCACATAGCTGTTTTTCTTAATGGTAATTTTACACATTACACTTTTTTTATTTTGCGCCGCATGATTTCCCTTACCCTTTTCATTCACTGAAACGTTTCTGCGAAACAAAATTTGTTCATTTTCACCAGGTAGGTGTGCGAACTAGCTATATGGTATGCACCCCCGCCCTATTCTTTGAAAGTACCCCCGCCCCATTTTCCTCTAAAATACATAAAAGCGCGACAAAACCAAGCATATCTCTCATCCCCGTTCTGTATATATTGTAGAAAAAATGCCTTCATCTACCTTTTACATGATAAACTTTTTTATCATTTGTCATTCTCTCTCACAAAACTGGATGGGTCACTATAGTAAAATACCCGTGTGTCTGCTTATGGTAATGTGATATACGAAATAAAGTCTTTGGAATAATATTCACGAAAATTCTGATTTTCATTACAGATGAATGTCGTGCTTATCACCACTATGCTGAATACATGTATAGTGCTGCTGCTGAATACATGTGTAGTGCACGTTTCAGGTAAGTCCTAAGCAGTTCTATGTTTCGTTCTAAGACTTCTTTAAGCTATTCAGATCGAAAGAGGGAATCGAGGGAAAGCACATCGAGTCACGTATTGGGTGCTGGACGTTTAAAAAGAAAACATTTTACATGTCTGGACATTTCAACAGTTCTTTCTTAAGACAAGTTATTTGAATGGTGCGTGTATGTCATTTCCAGAACCATTTACAGAGTTACAATCCATGAACATATTTGAGCTCTATATGTTTCTGGTGTTTGAACATTCTCGTAATTGAGAAAGGGGCTATTTCATTTCAAATGTGAGTGTACAAGTCATACATTCAGAACTCAAAAACGGGTTTATGGATTTTAATTAATTTTGAATTAGATATTCCCAAGCTGCTCATACATGTGCAGGAAGTGTTGTTGAAGTTTCAATGGTTTGATCTATTTATTTATCGCTGCAAAGAGCATTTACTTCTCTGATTGGCCACCTTATACAGTTTATTATTTTTTTCTTATTGCAATAAAGCAGAATCAGGAATTTTATTCATATCACACTTTGGTTTATAAATTAATTGATATAAACTAATTGATATCGTTTATTTTTCAGGCGGGTGTGCTTGGAAATTTGTGGACAATATTCCGAAGTGTTTCAAGTACTTCTCTCAAAACATGAAATATACTGATGCACGTTACGCATGCTCTAATCTTGCCGAGGGGGCTACGCTAGCTATGCCAAAAACTCAAGAAGTCAGTGATTTTATAGAAAGTATCTTGTGAGTAATACTTTTTCTTTGCAACGAGAACGTATTTCATGAACACAATATAAAACTACATTCATTCCTTTCTATTAAACACTGCTGGTCTCACAATATGATTGGTGTATTGATATCTCTAGTGGACTGATTATTTCTAAATTCAGACTTCAAAACACGTTGGTTCTCAGATGATTATATTCTGAATTCAGACCTCAAAACAGTGATGATATCTGGATCGGTCTGCAGTGGCTTCAAGAGTACGGGTTAAATAATAATGGGATATTCGAAGACGATTTCCAGTGGGTGGACGGCACTTCCGTCACGGAGGGCTTCCAAAACTGGGGGGAAGCTGATTCCGTAAGTACCAATTAAAACAAGAGAGACCAAGAACGGTGTGGGGTGGGAGGGGGAGATGTCTGAATAGGTCAGTATACTGATTGTTGCTGTTATGATGAGTAACATTGCTGTTATACTAGTTTTTACGAAGCAACATTTGAAACAACATAAAAACATACCACTGCAGTCAACTCACTCCCCAAACTTGCATTCTATTGCACACTGCATGCATGAGACAGATAAAGGCCTCAATTTAATTGTATCAAAAGATTGAAATTGTTTCCATTTATTTAATATTGGTGATCATATAACAAAGTAGTTATAGACTTAGTGCTATGGACACTTTTTGGCAAATTTAAACCCTCAGCTATAGACTAAAATACGTCCGCGTTTGGCGTTGATCAATTATCCAAATCCGAAACCGGGCCTTATAATATTTCAATAAAATAAAACGATAGTTTATCTTACTTACATAATGCCTTGTTCTGTTCCCTTGCATGTATTAACTACTTTATTTCTTTTCAGTATCGCCAACATTTATCCTGTGTAGGTGTTCGTTTGCACAAAGTTTCGGGCCGGAGGGTGTGGTGGGACAAAGACTGTAGCAAGTCGTACTCCTATGTCTGTGAAGTACCTTATACATCTTGTCCCTGTGCGTATAAAAATAAACTAATAATAACACTTAAAATCTTGAAATTACTTTTCGTAGATTTATTGCAAAAAGTAAAAATTAATTTATGAGCTAATTTTGATAGGATTATATTAAAACATACATGTAAATAAGAGATGAGATTGCATTATACCCAACCAAATAGGATTGGGAAGGTGCCCCTGTAAAAGTTACAAAATTGGACGAAATTCGTCCCGTTTAATTTGTAGCAGCTACAGATGCCTGAGGAGAACCCTGCTGGAGGGCACTGAAATGAAAAGTTCTGTATTCCAGGTTGTTTACCTCCACCACCAGGCAACCGTGCCACTTTCAATCCGTTCTCCCCAAGATACAATATGGGGACTACAGTCGCCTATGCCTGTGAATCGCCTGAAGAGGGGCTGGTAGAGGGGGACCTAGAGCGCACGTGTATGGGGGCATTCAATTGGTCAGGATTAGAGCCTGTTTGCGGTGGCTGTCCAATCCCTATCTCTGACAGAAACTACACCACTCTAGTAAGAGACCAGTCGTTTGTATACACCTACCCTGTCGGCCACACAGTGACATACGAATGCGCAAACAGCCGACTAGTGCACGTGGCCGGCGACCTCACGCGCACGTGTCTCACCGACTTGACGTGGTCTGGTTTGCAGCCTCGATGTGGCGGCTGTCCCTTCCCTCCGCATGGAAACCAATCCATTCACGACCTCATCGATAACGGCGATCCTTTTGCCGTTGGAGACACCGTCTCTTATCAGTGCCTGCCAGGTCTATTGTCCACCAATGGCGACACCATTCGCACCTGCCTTGCCGACCGGACTTGGTCCGGGACACCCTTGTCCTGTTCCGGTTGCTCGCCACCCGCCAATGATGCACAGTCGCTTAGTTTATACGAACCAGTCAAAGAAGAATATCAATTAAGCGAAATTATTTCTTACTCTTGCATTGGTTCTTATGTTCCTATACAGGGAGAAATAACACGAACATGTGGCTCTAACTTAGAATGGACCGGAAATGGTTCACTACTATGTGCCGGGTGTCCGCCCCCAGAGAATGGCACATTGGCCACGTACAGCGCCCTGAACGTCACGCACTACGAAATCGGATACGTAGTGGAGTACATGTGTCTTGATGGGTTTGTTTGGGTGGAAGGGGTTTTAAATTTCACGTGCATGCCTTCTCTTAACTGGAATAGCACAGCACCAACATGTAAGGGATGCGATGCTCCAGAAAACGGTGCGCTTGCCAAACCATTTGATTTGGGGTCGGTTTTTAGAGTAGGTGAAACTGTTCGCTATAGTTGCACTGATGGCTTCTTCTTCTTCAGTGGAGATATGAACCGCACATGCCTTGATTCCCTAACGTGGTCTGGCGTCGCCCCTGAATGCCGAGGATGCACCTTGCCCGAAATCGGGTATCTTTCCAATTACTCTCTGAGCGAAGGCCCATATTACCCATTGGGTCAGGTCGTCAAGTACACTTGTCAAGAAGGATTCCTGGCGAAAAATGGGAGCCGCAATCGAACTTGCATAATGGGCAGTGATTTTGTGGGACCAAATTGCTCTTGCACCAATATGTCAAATGATAATGAGAATGAATTTTGCCCCATTGTCTCCACCAATCAGACCATTCACTGTGCGGAGCGTGCAGTTTGGTCTGAAACCCCTCTACAATGTGGCGGTTGCAAACCACCGTTCAACAAAAGAAGGACCGTCATCATGCCACAAAAGAACACATACAGAATAGGGGAGTCTGTAAATTACACCTGCAAAGCAGGGTTTCAGCACACACTTGGAGACCTGACCCGCTATTGCCAGGAAAGTCTCACGTGGTCCGGGAGAACGCCGACGTGCGCAGGGTGCAGTGCGCCAGATGATGCCGATACCAGGGCCACCTACAGTCCAGCGTTAGAACCAATGCACATGTATAGTGTAAATGAGACCATCACGTACAGCTGCGACCAAAACTTTGTTAAAGTGAATGGAAGCGACATGCGCACTTGTCAGTTTGATCTAACCTGGTCAGGCTATCCAATGAGGTGTGGTGGATGTGGCCTACCAGAGCTAGGAGCTAATTCGACACACAGTTTCGCACATTACAATGTGACGTCAGTGTTTGAAATAGGAACTGTGGTAACTTATGAGTGTCTTAAGGGGCACGGTAAAATTGGTGGAGATTGGAACCGCACCTGTCTATGGACTCTCGACTGGTCAGGGGACCCTTTGGTTTGCTCAGGTAAGATTCTGGTGTTCCTTTATCTGAGCACCCGTGACCATTTTATCTTAACGCCAATTTAATGACATCGCTGACTACTTCACATTCCTAGGCCTATCAGTGATTTTTCTTAGAAGCTTCAGTTCAGATTTAATAGTTTTTAAGCCAAAATGATACCGATTTCAATGATGCATTGTAATAATGATAGCATTACTGAAAAAGTACTTTTTTTCAATAAAATGTCTAAGATGAACATTTTATTTTGTTGGCTGTAAACCTTCATCAATACACATGTACATGTATGATAGGTTTGTTTGAAAGCTTTGAATTAAGATTGAAATTAGAAAGCATCAGTCATTATATAAAATACACATATCTGCAAATGATATGAGGTTATAAGATCAACTGAAATGGTTCTGTGTTATCTATTTGTCATGAAGAAACTGGTACCGAATCCTTTAAATTAAAGGCATGCGATATTCAATAGGCCTCCATATAACAAAAGAATGAAATGAATAATTAGATATTTATAGACAGAATATCATCTCTCACCGAGAAAATAACGATGTAAAACCTGTTTTGAGCTTTGTATTTTAAATTGCTATCGTCAAGAGATATATCCATCAGTCTCTTTGCCATGGCAACAGTGCAGGCTCTAATAATAATAATAATAATTATAATAATATAGAAACTTAAAACTCGCAAAGGGGTTTTCCGATCGTATTTTTTTTATTGATTTTGGATATGATATACCGCGGTACTTAGGTAATGAAGGAAATGAACTACAGTTTCCAGGAAAGGGAATTAATATTGTTCCTACATTAGGGCCTAACTCCCCTTATTTGTGAGCCTTTAATATAGTACTAATCAGGGTTTATTGCCATAATTCCAGAATCAACGACAGGACCATCCACTGATGTGACGTTTACATCTACTTCGAGTGCCTCAGTCTCATTATGTGACGAACCGCCAATTATACCGCATACGAAAGGTACCTTGGTGGACAGTGACATTGGAACTGCTCCTACCGACCGGGTCGCCATCTTTCGGTGCGATGTGGGCTTCTGGTTTCAGGAAAATAGGACCTATGAACGGCACGTCATGTGCAGTCACTGGCACACTGTCTCGCCTTGCACAGGTACACACATGGAAATCGGTTATATTTTCAACAAATGGATGAAAAAAAAACTTAAAATAATAGCATTTTTATAATTTTAACAATTTCCTCGTTGCATGAAATATGAAGGAATTTTAATTTCGTACAAAATACTTAGATATGAAATCGCTTGGGAAGGAGCATTTTTAAATAAATAAATACGTAATTAATTTCTTCTCATAATAATCAGTTTCATTTCTTTATTGGAGACAGTTTTTGTTTACATTTTCAATTGTCCTACAGCGGTACAATGCCCCCCTCCACCTGAAAGCGGTTCAGCTATTCTACTGAGACAAACCCAAGATCAATACGAGTTCAACTCCACGGTGGAGTACCGCTGTCCTAATGGCACCTATCTCCCTGACGGCAGAAGATCTCGGTTCTCAAGGTGCACTCAGAGAGGGGTGTGGTCGGCCTTCCCTCCTACATGTACAGGTAGGTGGACAGCAGGGAATCCAGGGAGCACAGTGGCAACGTACCCTCCTTCACTTCGGAGATACATCTATACGCCTCCACCCCCGA
>NW_019775420.1:76571-92089 GCF_001039355.2 Lingula anatina | reverse complement strand
CCCTGCCAAAAAAAAAAAAAAAAAAAAAAAAAAAGTCAATTAGTTACTAGAGAAACAAAATGAATACTAGCAATTACATGAACATTGCAAGTATGCGATATTTGTGGAGTAGAAGAACAAACACATGCAGGAACACAAAAGCAAATGTACCCAATAAACATACATTCAGGATCTTATCATTTTTCATAACATTTATTATCCTGGATGTACTGTATGTTTACTGGGTACGTGTGCGTTTTTTTTTCCCTGCTCTTGATTGTGCTAGCACTTGCTTGCGTTTGTTTATGTGTGCACATTATATTTAAACGAAATGGTATATAGGGAAAAGATGCCCTTACCTATTTTTTCTTATAGGACTCTATAGAAGTCCTACATGACTGTATAGCAATTCTATCGGACCTTCTGTAAGATTCTTGTCTAAGAATTATGCTCCAAAGGGCCCTATAGGATATTGAGCTAATTTCCTTTCAGTCATCTTATATTAAGTAAGGGACCTTGTAAGGATTTTGGTAAAGGTGATTTTAGTTTAAGACATGCTATTAAATTTTGCAGTGGATTTCATGTTTCATGAAAATTCATAACCTATTTGAGTGCGTTGTCTCGTGTCTCACACCAGTTTGTCACTTGCACTTCAGCCTCCATTCCCAGCGTCACCCAACGTCAACGAAAATTTTCCGCCACACCGAAAGAGGCGAGTCTGAGCGTCGTGGTTCCCTGTAGCACGTTTGCCATAGGACTCCTGTTGGGCATCAGTATTACTATATTTGTACTGGACGCCCGGACGTTACTTGAGCAAACTCAAATGGGACTACGTAACGTAAAACGCTTCTGTCGACGCTTTAAGGGACCACGTAGACGGCGGTCGAGTACGTACGTCAGTAGGGGATAGCCAGTGGCGCGCTTATGTGTATCCACTAACGGATCGGATAAAGGATTTTGCTAGAGAAGAGAGGTTTCAAAAATGAATATGTCCCTCGTTTTTGGTGTAATAATATGATATGACAAGGACAGTTCACGGGGACATGTAGGGGACAGGAATTGATAAAAAGAGCCGTTTTATCTGAGAGGACTGTCACACTAAGCGTAGTGCACTAAAGTATGAGATAAGGGAAATTTGGCGTTACTAGTCAACGTTAATTTATGGCGACGGTTTAACACTTAAGCTTACAACTCTAAACTTGACTTTGTTCTATTCTTTTAATAGGTGTATCATATTATAATATTTAAATAAATTATAAATATTATTATAAGTCGGTTTAGATCAAGGAGACATAAATTGTCTATTCGCAGACGAACGCAAGTGGTCATTAGATGTACTCCTCTAGTACGTAGGCAAATGTTTTTGTACGATCGGGATCGGGTAAGCAAAGATAAAGTGTTTTAGCATGTTCAAAAGCAATTCCTTTCGCTTCTTACACGTGTTGTACTAGGTTCTTAGATATACCGCGGGTATAATCTAGACGCTAGGGGCTCTAATCCTACGCTGGAAGATTCTAGGTACGGTACGCGATTCCCGACTTGGGTTATGCCCGGAGAGAAGAGTAACGCAACACCACCGTTTAGTTACCAAAATTAAACACTCCTTTATTGCCAGGTCGCAGCCTGATTTTATACCTAACTTGGCGTGACAGACTTATATCTTTATTGAGACTTCGCTATAATTAAAGAAGATAAGATAAGAAAAGAGATTAACGTTAGATAAGAGATATAAACTTCTATTGACACTTATTACGAGTCGCGCGTCCAAGCCCGCGACTCTGATCGAATTAATTTTCATTTTTATTAATGTTAAATTTTAAGCCCGCGACTCGTAATAAGTGTCAATAGAAGTTTATATCTCTTATCTAACGTGAATCTCTTTTCTTATCTTATCTTCTTTATTGCCAGGTCGCAGCCTGATATTATACCTATATGTAACTTGGCGTGACAGACATATCTTTATTGAGACTTCACTATAATTAAAGAAGATAAGAAAAGAGATAAGAGAAAATAGATAAGAGAAATGAACTTCTATTGACACTTATTACTAGTCGCGCTCCCGCGACTCTGATCGAATAAATTTTCATTTTTATTTATGTTAAATTTTACTAGTCTGAACAATGTACTACTATGTTCATTTTCATGCGATGGAAAAGCGGTGATTTTATACGCTCAAAGCTGTGCCTGTTATCGATTTTTTATAGTGGTAATCACACGCACTTCTTCACGCTAGGCGTGACAGAGCTTCAAGGCAAAGAGAGCTAAGACAGGACGTGGGATAACTGTGCCGTCCCTTGCTGGTCGTCAGCACCAGGAATGGCAAGCAGGCCACGTTGTGTAAAATGCATGCAACATTTATTTTTTCACAATAACCATTTTGTATTATAATGGCACTGTAACAATGAATTTAAAAATAAAAAAATATTATACTTTAACAAAATAGGTATAACCTGTGTTTGTAACCAAATGCAAGCAAAATGGCTTCTTTTGCTTCATTTATCAAATCAATGAAATTGCTCTGCAATTTTCGAACAAAAAGATCCTGTCTCTTAATAGCATTAACTATGCCAGGTCATTTTTTTATTCTGCTTAAACGAGGAGTTTTTATGAATAACTTAATCCGTACCTTAAAAGCAATTTTCACAAAAATGCAACCGGTAAACCCATACAAAATAAAACTGACAAGTGGATACTATTGGAAAACAGCTGTTTCTAAATTACAATAAACACAAAAAACTAAGTTCTGTAACAATATTTAGTACAAACTCTTGCCAAAAAGTTTAAGTCAAGGCAGCTTTATAAATTACGCTGAAAACATTATGAAAATGATCAAATACATAAACAAAAAGAAAACCAAAGAAACTGTCCTCTTGTATAAACCCATCTTAAAACCATATTTTACACAACTTTCTGAAGTATATAATTTCTCTACTGGCTGTCATTTTACAAGAATCCTTTACTATTTGCTAGTAAGCCACATTTAAGTCTATTTCTTTCGGGTACATTTATAAAACCGATGCTGCATATCTCTTAGTTTTTCTAAATGGTATAAGAGTGTTATGTCCTCTTAGTCTTTTCTTGATGTATCAGTGTAAAACTGATACTTGGTATATTTTAGTTATTTCTATGTTGTTTAAAAGTGTCAGGATCTTTGTATGCCTCACAACTTTCTGTTTATAGACTACCGTGCATTAGACCCCCTTGGAAGCAAAATAATGATAAATATTAATAATTATTACAGTGATAATTATAAAAAGATTTCCTGGAAATCTTATGCATCTCCTTATTATCACCAAGTGAGCTTACATGCTAATTCCATTAAATTCCATTGAGACAATTACAATTTATAAAATTAACCTTTTCCCAGTTCTAAAATTCTGTGAGTGAAATTCACCAATCTAGTAGCTTGGAAATCAAAATTGGGCAACATTTTATAGATTGTAATTTGCAAATGGCTTTGGAGATAACATACTTTGGTGTTTAAGAGAAGTGTTGAAATTTCCAGGAAAATGAAAGTTTTGTTTAATCAGGTCTTCTGCTCAATGGGTGTCTTTGTACAGTATCTCCAAGTTATTTCTTAGTAAGTGCCACGCCCAGTCCTATAATGCTTCCCAGTGCCACTGCAGCTGCTCCACCAACTATTGCCATTCCTAGCAGACCCTCTGTGGAAATGCCAAAAACCAAAGGATTATTGTTTACTGTTTGCACATGTGATCATGTTATATTATGATTTACCATATTTAATGCGTAAATTGGTGCTTATGAAACTGCAGGTCATTTTCACAAAATGGATTACATGATAGTGCACATATCTGTACCAAAATACTAATTCTAAATTAAAGAAAGTATACAGCATAATTACCATCAAGACTTATCATAAGTGTTCAGATATTCTGTCTATTAGAGAGAGAGAGAGAGAGAGAGAGAGAGAGAGAGAGAGTTCACCTCACCTTTCTCCATTTTTTTCTTTATAATTTTCTTCAGCTCAGCAGCCTGGTGGTTGCCAGGTTGCACTTGCAAGATGCCATTTACATATTTGAGAGCTTTGTCATATTCCTGGAGAAGGAAAGAAATAATAATAAAATGAAAAGAGAAAAAATACTGTTACAATTAGTTTTAGAAATAAAAGAAATAATTCCACTAATAATAAAGTCAAATTAAGTTGATCTTCAATTAGAATATTTGATGTAACTTTAGAAATTTTATCCACTCAAAAAAAAAAAAAAAAAAAAAAAAAAAAAAAAAAAAAAAAACAGGACCATAAGGTCATTCAAATCTTAGAGTTAAATAAACTGACACATGCACTTTTACTTTGCATTAAAAAAATAAATTAGCAGCCAGAGTTTTAATGGCCACGCCATATATCCCAACTTCAGCGGTATTTGATTGATTGGCTGTATTCCCAGAGCTATTAGATCGATCTATCCCTGCGGGGAGTCTCACTAGATTACTGTTAGATAATCCGGCTTAAATGTCCGTCCAGCCTACTACAAGCTGTAAGGGGGTAATTAACTTTCGTGTCCGCCCGGCTGACAGCTATTTAGCGTGAACCCCCAGGGAGTTAGGTCAATCTAAAGTAGATCGATCTAATCTCTGGAAATGGGGTCATTGTTATTACCAACCAACAATGTTAACCCAGTCTATAAACTACATCAGGCCACCTTCTATTCAGACACAGGATACAAAGGACTGGCTCTGCAGCTGTGCTTGGTGTAGTAGATGTTGAACAAACCCTGTGAGCTGTACTTACTTTGAGACGTGTGTTCCCGACAGCCAGGTAATATAAATAATCTCTCTTTGCAGTTTCATCATGTGTTTTATGAAATAGGTCTGAAAATAAAAGTTGGCATAACACTGATGGAAAAAAGTAAAGTTATACATATTTCATACTAAAAAAGGATAATAACAAATAAAAGTAAAATATGTATTGGAAGTAGCTATAGATGTTGTTTAAATGCTGTTCGAAGTAAAACTGACAAATATCATAGTGAATATTAACTTTTATTGAATATATTTCTTTTTCAATTGAATGATTTTCAAAATTTTTCTACTATCAAGAAAAGAAGAGGAAAATTATTTTACCTAATGTGGAAAAAGAGATTCAGGTTGAAAAGTTAATAAATTCAACAAGGCAGTAATCTAAGATATGCTATGGTATTCTTCAACACAACATATGTACATTTTTATTGCTCATACATTTTTACCTTCTAAGAGAATAATTCCTTTCTGATTATCCCTTGCATATTTACTACGCACTAAGCACCAAGCATATTCAAACTGAGTCTTTGGACTCACGCTGCCTCTTGTCATCTGCTCATTGTACCTCTGTTCAAATTTCTGAAAGATGAAAGAAAATTTTAACAATCAGCACTTCATTTGATTTGTTTTTAAATGATAAAGCTAACATTGAAGCCAGGGGCATATACATGTAGGCCTGATTCTGAGAATCCAATACATCAGATTTACTGAAAAAAAATGTGATGTGGAAAATTAAAGGTAGCTGTATCAATTTTGGGTCTAATCTGATGTCTGCTTCTATTCTGTTTGGATTTTTATGATTTATTTTCCGTGATTCTGTTTCACAAGTTTACTTTATTTAATTACACATCTCTATTGGGGTTGGTGGTGATTTTATGAAATTCCTTTGAAATATTTAATTAATTTTCTTATTTCATTATTATTTGCATTATGGTAGACTCGTAGTATAGTATGATAGTCTAAAGTTGTTTTACATCAAATTACATGTATGTGATTTTTAGGTTAAGTTAAAGTTACCTGGTTTATATAAATCATTAATACCCGCAGTAAACAATCAGAGTGACAGCCAAGATTGTGTCAATTAATAGTGTTTATTCAACATCAACATGCAGTCAGACTGCTGGGATAGTACAATCTTCATTATTCTTTGTTTCATTAAAGAATTAAATTAAATGGCATGATGAAATCCACAATTTAAAGAGAATATTCTGGTGGGTTTAGGGGAGGAGTGGGCAGCTTAATTTAATTATCCGGAATTCGCCATCTCAAACCTTTTTCACAAACACCCAAGAGAGTAAAAATGTAGATACTTCATATTTTTCTTAAGAATGTTTTGTCGCTTTTTTATACGACTGACGCGGCAACAAACAGCTGACGTGTTAGTCACCATATGTAAGCTAGCGTTAACATTGTGTTTATCCCCACTATGGGGTAATATGACGTGCACATCAAATATCATTATTTCAGAAAAGGTAACATATTGTTTCAATCATAAATTCGGAGAAGATTTAAAACTGTCAATGTAATGACATAAAAACTGCATCTGTAATGTCAAGAATAAGTTAAAAGTGAAAAATAAATATACCTTTAAATCTTCCGTCGAAANCTACATTTTGTAACAATATCTAGTACAAACTCCTGTCAAAAAGTTTAAGTCCAGGCAGCATTATGAATTTACGCTGAAAACAATATGAAAATGATTAAATAAATAAACAAGAAGAAAACAAAAGAAACTGTGCTCTTGTATAAACCATCTTAACACCATATTTTACACAACTTTCTGAAGTATATTATTTCTCTACTGGCTGTCATTTTACAAGAATTCTTTACTATCTGCTAGTAAGCCACATTTAATTCTATTTCTTTCTGGTACATGTATAAAACCCATGCTGAGTATCTCTTAGTTTTTCTAAATGCTATAAGAGTGTTATGTCCTCTTAGTTTTTTCTTGATGTATTGGTGTAAAACTGATACTTGGTATATTTTAGTTATTTCTATGTTGTTTAACAGTGTCATGATCTTTGTATGCATCACAACTTTCTGCTTATAGACTACCATGCATTAGACTCCCTTGGAAGCAAAATAATGATAAATATTAATAATCATTACAGTGATAATTATAAAAAGTATTCCTGGAAATTTTAGGCATCTCCTTATTATCACCAAGTCAATGTACATGCCAATTCCATTAAATTCCATTGAGAAAATTACAATTTATAAAATTAACCTGTTTGCAAGTTCTAAATTTCTATAAGTGAAATTCACCAATCCAGTAGCTTGGAAATCAAATTTGGGCAAAATTTTATAGATTGTAATTTGCAAATGGCTTTGGACATGATACACTTTGGTTTTTAAGGAAAATGTTGAAATTTCCAGGAAAACGAAAGTTTTGTTTAATCAGGTCTTCTGCTCAATGTGTGTCTTAGTACAGTATCTCTAAGTTATTTCTTAGCAAGTGCCACGCCCAGCCCTATAATGCTTCCCAATGCCACTGCAGCTGCTCCACCAACTATTGCCATTCCTAGAAGACCCTCTGGAAATGCCAAAAACCGAAGAATTATTGTTAACTGTTTGTACATGTGATCATATTATATTATGATTTACCATATTTAATGCATAAATTGGTGCTTAAGAAACTGCAGGTCATTTTCACAAAATGGATTACATGATAGTGCACATATCTGTACCAAAATACTAATTCTAAATTAAAGAAAGTATACAGCATAATTACCATCAAGACTTATCATAAGTGTTCAGATATTCTGTCTGTTAGAGAGAGAGAGAGAGAAAGTTCACCTCACCTTTCTCCATTTTTTTCTTTATAATTTTCTTCAGCTCAGCAGCCTGGTGGTTGCCAGGTTGTACTTGTAAGATGCCATTTACATATTTGAGAGCTTTGTCATATTCCTGGAGAAGGAAAGAAATAATAATAAAATGAAAAGAGAAAAAATACTGTCACAATTAGTTCTCTAAATAAAAGAAATGATTCCACTCATAATAAAGTCAAATTAAGTTGATCTTCGATTAGTGTTTGATGTAACTTTAGAAATTTTATCCATTAAAAAAAAAAAAGATCCATAATGTCATTTAAATCTTAGAGTTAAATAAACTGACACATGCACTTTTACTTTGCATTAAAAAAATAAATTAGCAGCCAGAGTTTTAATGGCCATGCCATATATCCCAACTTCAGCGGTATTTGATTGATTGGCTGTATTCCCAGAGCTTTTAGATCGATCTATCCCTGCGGGGAGTCTCACTAGATTACTGTCAGATAATCCGGCTTAAATGTCTGTCCCGCCTACTACAAGCTGTAACTTTCGTGTCCGCCCGGCTGACAGCTATTTAGCGTGAACCCCCAGGGAGTAAGGTCGATCTAAAGTAGATCGATCTAATCTCTGGAAATGGGGTCATTGTTATTACCAACCAACAACGTTAACCCAGTCTATAAACTACATCAGGCAACCTTCTATTTAGACACAGGATACAAAGGACTGGCTCTGCAGATGTGCTTGGTGTAGTAGATGTTGAGCAAACCCTGTAAGCTGTACTCACTTTGAGACGCGTGTTCCCGACAGCCAGGTAATATAAGTAATCTCTCTTCGCAGTTTCATCATGTGTTTTATGAAATAGGTCTGAAAATAAAAGTTGGCATAATATTGATGGAAAAAAGTGAAGTTAAACAAAAAGAATAATAACAAATAAACGTAAAATATGTTGGAAGTCTGGTGCCACAGATGTTGTTTGAATGCTCTTCAAAGTAAAAAAAAAACAAATATCATAGTGAATATGATCATTTATTGAGTATATTTCTTTTCCAATTGAATAATTTTCATAATTTTTTCTATTATCAAGAAAAGAAGAGGCAAATTATTTTTAAAAATATGTACATTTTTATTGCTCATACATTTTTACCTTCTAAGAGAATAATTCCTTTCTGATTATCCTTGGAATATTTACTACGCACTAAGCACCAAGCATATTCAAACTGAGTCTTTGGACTCACGCTGCCTCTTGTCATCTGCTCATTGTACCTCTGTTCAAATTTCTGAAAGATGAAAGAAATTTTTAACAATCAGCACTTCATTTGATTTGTTTTTAAATAATAAAGCTAACATTGAAGCCAGGGGCATATACATGTAGGCCTGATTCTGAGGATCTAATACATCAGATTTACTGAAAAAAAAATGTGATGTGGAAAATTAAAGGTAGCTGTATCAATTTTGGGAGTAATATGATGTCTGCTTCTATTCTGTTTGGATTTTTATGATTTATTTTCCGCGATTCTGTTTTACAAGTTTACTTTATCTTTATTGCACGTCTCTATTGGGGTTGACGGTGATTTTATGAAATTCTTTTAAAATATTTTATTAATTTTCTTTATTTCATTATTATTTGCATTATGGTAGACTCGTAGTATAGTATGATAGTCTAAAGTTGTTTTACACGTATGTGGTTTTTAGGTTAAGTTAATATTACCTGGTTTATATTACTAGTAATTATTAATACCTGCAGTAAACAATCAAAGTGACAGCCAAGCTTGTGGCAAACGATAGTGTTAATTCAACATCAACATGCAGCCAGCTGGCTGGGTCAGTGGGGCCGTAGCAATAGTCCGAAGGTTCAATAGTCCGAAGGTTCATTGGTCCGAATATTCACTATAGAACCTTCGGACCAATGAACCCTTGATTAAAAAATCGATGAAAATGTTACCACTTTTCGGACCAATGAACCTTCGGACCAATGAACCTTCGGACTATCCAGACGCCCCCTGGACAGTACAATCTTAAACATTCTTTGTTTCATTAAAGAATTAAATGAAATGGCATTATGAAATCCACAATATAAAGAGAATATTCTGGTGGGTTTGAAAATTGAAGGAGGGGGCAGCTTAAGGCTTCGTTCACATGCAATGTCTATTTTCTAAATTCTATTTTCTATTCGCGCTATCTAATGATCACGGTCTGTGCCCTGAATATCCCGCCGAGTAATTACTGGCAGCGCGAGCCAGTTACTTATAGTAACTTATAGTAACTGGCTCGCGCTGCAAGTAATTACACCGCGGGATATTCAGGGCACAGACCATGATCATAAGACATACCGCGAATAGAAAATAGAATTTAGAAAATAGACATTGCATGTGAATGAAGCCTAATTTTGATATCCGGAATTCGCCATCTCAAATCTTTTTCACAAACACCTAAGGGACTAAAAATGTAGATATTTCATGTTTTTCTTAAGAATGTTTTGTCGCTTTTTATACGACTGACGAGGCAAAAAACAGCTGACGTGTTAGTCACCATATGTAAGCTAGCGTTAACATTGTGTTTATCCCCACTATGGGGTAATATGACGTGCACATCAAATATCATTATTTCAGCAAAGATAACAAATTGTTTCAATCATAAATTCGGAGAAGATTTAAAACTGTCAATGTAATGACATAAAACTGCATCTGTACTGTCAAGAATAAGTCAAAAGTGAAAAATAAATATACCTTTAAATCTTCCGTCGACACTGTCTCATCAAGCATCGCTTCCATTTTGGCTTATCTTGGCTGTAAAGGTTATGAACACTTTACGTCGTAATTAATATAATTGGATTTTGGATCTAAAAGAACTTAAAAAATATAAGTTTTAATATGCAGTGAAATTTTGATGTGTTTAAAATATTTGGTGTGTATTTTTTAAATAATTGCTGATAGAATCAATATTTTGTTCCACACCCAAATCATTTTATTATAGTACCCCGTTTATAAATATACCTCTAAGTACTAGAGAACGCAATTCTGAGGATGTTTGTGTGTTTGTGTGCTAGACCGTGAGTAGACAAACCTGCTGGCAGATCAAATCATTTTGAAAATTAAGACATCTTGTAGAGCAGCATTTCAGGCGAAGATATAAATACCGGCGTCGATCTGCTCCTATTTTATCCAAAGATAGAGTGGAGAAACTTGAGTTGAGTGCCTCGACGCACCAGGCTTATGAATGGGAAAAGTATTGCCTGAGTTTTAGGCCTTCAGTTACATGCTGCATGTGTAGGTAGTACCTTTACCGCAGGTAAGGCCTCACGGCTGCTGTTTCAAACTGTAGTTGCTATAAATTCCCACATCCTATAATAATGTCTATCCACCATCGCATGTTGTAATTCAAATTTTAAAGTTTTTTAAAAATAATATTAAGGTCCAATTTTCTTGTACCTAGCAATGACCTACATGGTTACCCATGTATGAAAATGGCAGTCTGCCGGATTTCCAGTGGTGGGTGTGGTCAGGGGGGTCCAAAACATAGACCCCTCAAATCCAGTTAGCAGGACTTTTTAGGGGAACCCTTAGAAACCTATTGGGGGTCTTTCAGCATGGTCTCAGGTATATTAAATCTATAGATACCAGTTGACAGACAAATTGAATGGTGGGATGTGGCCGGCAGACCCTGATTAATACACAAATCACCTGGGTGTGACATTTGGGTGTGTCTGCCAGGCAGTACCCACCACTTAAATTGTCTGTCAATGGTCATTCTAGCATCCTGGAACTCTAAGGCTGTATTCCCAGAGCTTTTAGATCGATCTATCCCCGCGGGAAGTCTCACTAGATTACTGTCAGATAATCCGGCTTAAATGTCCATCCCGCCTACTACAAGCTGTAAGGGGGTAATTAACTTTCATGTCCGCCCGGCTGACAGCTATTTAGCGTGAACCCCCAGGGAGTTAGGTCGATCTAAAGAAGATCGATCTAATCTCTGGAAATGGGGTCTAAGAAACATTTTCCAGTTATTTGTTTTCGAGTTAACTTTTGGGGAATGCTAGAGGTACATTAGGCATGCTAGCTGTACATTAAGGGTGTGGCTCTTTGGGTGTGTCTGCCGGGCACTACCCACCACTTAAATTGTCTGTCGATGGTCATTCATCTTTCCTAGGACTCTAAGGAACATTTTCCAGTTGTTTTTGTAGGGTTAACTTTTAGGTCCTGCTAGCCGGATTTCCACCCCCTATAAATCAGGGTCTGCCGGCCACACCCCACCACTCAATTTGTCTGTCAGTATCTATTTAATATACCTGAGACCATGCTGAAAGACCCCCAATAGGTTTCTAAGGGTTCCCCTAAAAAGTCCTGATAGCTGGATTTGAGGGGTCTATGTTTTGGACCCCCCTGACCACACCCACCACTGGAAATCCGGCAGACTGCCATTTTCATATATAGGTAACCATGTAGGTCATTGCTAGGTACAAGAAAATTGGTGATCTTTCCGGGCATGCTCAACCCTCTGGGATCCTGCTCTATATCTGACCTGACACTTCAACATACTAGTGACTACCTGTTTTGCAAAGGGCGATCTCTGGTGATTGACCTAACTTAAAGCAAATTTTACACAAATGGCATGCAGTAGCACATAATTACAATGTATATAGCTGGAATAGAAAAAAAGGTCAAGACTTCGTAACATTTTGTGCAATGTTGTTGATAGACAGACAAACCTATTACCATGAAAACATAACCTCCTTAATGGAGTTAGATATAAATCTCTACACAGCTTGTCATCTGGTCTTCTCTTTAATGTCACATGATGTCAGGCAAATTGCCTTTAAAAAGTGATATTCACTGTTGATGCTTTTGCAGATTACACAGTTTGGGGAGCTGCACCATACAGAATTGTATATAGTTCATGGAAGCAATACACCATATGTGTGTGGCTCATTTATTAGAGGATCAATGTGACATACAAACATAATGGAGAACATCGAGTATCATCGTTTGGCCGCCAGTGAGGATGATGGTTCTGTACCAAAAGAGACCAAGATTAGGTGGGTTTGACCTTTGACTTTCATACAAGTTTCTTTGTGTTGAGTACAATGCAATTGGTGATTGGTGAGTGTTCACTCTGCCTTTTTGCATGTCTGATGTTGATTATTATTTGATTTTTAGTGCATTGCATATATACCATTTATCATGATTACTATAATTTTTATAATTTACAGCCACAGTAGCATAATTACACATTGTGATAATCTAAGTCTGTCTTTCTTACCAGAGCTTTTGCTATGCGCTTTTCTTATTACCTAAATAATAGGGAAGCAATGGTGCTGTTTTACTTCAGACTCACCACTGTGGGATAACTCCTTATTCTAATGTGACAGTCAAACTCAAAACTGGACAGAGTTTTTTTTTATACTAGGGGGTAGTTTTGTCCTTTCTTTTTTCCCAGTGAATATCTCAGTCCAGTCTGTCACTGGTTTAAAGCTTGCATATTGCTATAATTTTTTTTTAGTTTTCATAGATAAGTGCTGTCTGTATGTATAACAGCTTTAGGTGGCTTTTTATAATTAATGTGTTATTTATTCCAATACCAGTACATTTTAAAAATAACTATAACCCAACATGAATAATATACATGTACATGTACATTGCATTTAATATAATTACAAGAATTATGCAATGATATTATGCACTTTATGTAGTCCATGGATTGGCAGAAAAAGTAAATGGAAAAAGTGCTTTCGAAAAATAAGGTAAGAGTGTATGATGCAAAGTTAACATTATTTCACCACTAATTAATCCATCATTTTTAACCAATTGGTAGATATTTAACAAGTCCATCAGATCACAATTTATTTAAGTCTTTGATCTTTGCTGTTTATCATCTTCAGTTTTCACATCAAATAATCTTGTCAACACTTCTCTGCTTGATGACTTCGTTTTTTTTTTCTCTGTGATCACGGATTTGGCTGCACATGACAAATCTTGCACTACCTGACAGTGAGTGTGTTACCTATGTATTCTGTGGAATCCCAGAATTGACATAGGGCTGACCTCCACATTTAATGAACTTTTTCCTTCAGGATACTGCAGAGGCCCCTCTTGAGCTGTCTTCCTTTATTTTTTTGTGACCAGTTAAAATTTTTTGGTTTTCTGAGAATACTGCTGGTGTAAGTTTGCAATTTGCACAGCTGCTTTTGCTAAGGGGCTGGTTTCATCTAATGTGTTTAAATTTATCCTTGTATCTTTCATTGTTTTGGTAGAGTAGTTTATTTGTTGTTTTTGTTTATTTGAGTGTATTGTTACAGTGGTATTTCTTTTCTTTCTTTGTTTGTTATTTAATTATGTATTTAAATTTGAACTTGTTTTAGAGTTTCGTCTGAAAATAATTTATCACAGCTATTTTGTGATCCCAGTTCTTGTGACTGTTCTATTCTTGTTGAGTTGTAGAATAAGTATCCTTCATGTGTTTTAGTATCACAAACAAAAGCAATTGAAATGAATTTTAAAGAATGAGTAGTATTATTTTGTCATGTCAACTTCACGATTTTGATAATTCTCTACATGAGGAGCCAAGTCACGAAAGAGAACAATGATTAATTATTTATACAGGGACATATTATTCTCCCTGATGTTGTTTCACCCAAAGGCTCATCTGGGGCACAAATATATATATATATATATAGCACTCTATATAAAATCAAGGGTACGAATAAATTAGACTTATCTCTCCATTTTATTTAAAAAATGCCCTTTGGCCGTTTCGTATTTTGATTTGTTTTCGCCCCTGACGAGGCCTCAGGGCCGAAACGGCCAAAGGGCATTTTTTAAATAAATTGGAGAGATAAGTCTAATTTATACGTATCCTTGATTTTATATACTAGCTCCCCACGGGCCGCCCCCAGGGGTGGAGCACTTTTTCATGGTGTATTGACTTTATTCTCCGATATTATATATATATATATATTTTTTTTTTTAAATCAAAGTTTCAAATTTCATGATCAGTGTCTTCAGGCAAAACGGGTGTTAAGGGAAATAAAGATTTTCTTATTCTATTATTATTATATGGTATATATATTTTTATTTAATTAATTGAATGCATCTTTAAAGTCTAAATACCAATACACTCATAATTTGATGTGACTAGGTCAAGATTAAAATCACTGTTACATCAGCACTGCCCCCTCCCCCCCACCCCACCCCACCCAATACCCACTGCCAGTAAAACTGAAGCCAGACCAGTTTGCAAATTTTGTGAATATTTTCAGCCACTGGCCTTGTATTTGCTTTGGACTAGTTGATTTCTATCATTGGTGGCCACAGGCTGAAATCTCAGTAGACTTTTAAGTACAGACTGATCTCTCTAATGAGTGATCTCACCATAAGAGGCTAGGATGGTCCTGGTAAGGAAATGCGCAAACAAAAATACTTATATTTTGCATGTTAAATTTTGGTATGGTGGAATATTAAAATTTAGGTATATTAACTAAAATACAATCATAATTTTTTTCTTATTTCCTTTTTAGCTATTACAGAAGGAGTAAGCTGAATTCTTTCATGACATTGCTGTGTGTGGTCACTTTCTGCTGTTGCTGTCTTGTTGCTCTTGTCTTGGCCATCGTCTTCAGTGGAAAGTCCAAGAGTGCTACCTATGATGAGACACCATGGTTCCGGCCACAATATCACTACACCCCAAAGAAAAACTGGATGAATGACCCAAATGGACTGATTTATCACAATGGGGAATATGAGCTGTACTTTCAGTACAATCCTTATGGTAATTGAAGATTATTGATATCCTTCTCATTTAAGATTTTTTATTGTATTTCGTGTTTTTGAAGATAATAACTTTTCATATGATTAAAGATCATTGTATTTCATGCAGTTATAAACACTTATATACACACTCACACACACACACACACATTATGCTGTGAATACATATTTAGTGCAATGCAAAAAGAAGCCTATCATTTATTTGTGGAGCAAAGGAAGGGGAAAAAGTCATTGGACCCCCCCCCCCCCC
>NW_019775420.1:56016-76050 GCF_001039355.2 Lingula anatina | reverse complement strand
GTCATGCTAAGAGTAAAGACATGGTTTGTTATTCTAGGTAGTCACTGGGGTCACATGAGTTGGGGTCATGCTAAGAGTAAAGACATGGTTTGTTATTCTAGGTAGTCACTGGGGTCACATGAGTTGGGGCCATGCTAAGAGTAAAGACATGGTGCACTGGGAACAGCAGCCAGTGGCGCTGATGGAGGCAGACGGAGTCATGATCTTTTCTGGCAGCGCCGTTGTTGACACAAACAATACTTCTGGGTTTGGAAACAAAACACATCCACCTCTTGTAGCCTTGTATACCGGATTTGTAGAGTAAGTTTTTTTCTTTTCCTTTTTTCTTTTCTTTCTTTCCTCTTATTTATTTATTTATTTATTTATTTATTTATTTATTTTTAAAGACACCCCTTTATTTGTATTCTGGATTGGTACAGGTACAAGTTGGACCAGTTTCCAGGCTAAAATTTGATTGTGAAACAAGCTCTGCTAGCTTACAAAGCTTTATTATTTCCTGTACCTTTTACCCTTCCACTTGTTCTCATTTTAACTCTTATTTTTTATTTGTCATTTTATAATTATTTTAAAATGGATCATTTTATTTTCACATCAGACATTCATCTTTGAATAGTTTATGTATCAATTTTAAGAGCTCAGACAGAAACCAATTTCTGATGTATTTTTTATGGTGTAATTCTTTGATTTTTTAAATGGGAAAATGTAATAATCCTGACAGAAAATCCATTTTGATCAATTATATCGAAATACAACATTGTCCAGTGACCTCACATCAAATAGATTAAGTAAAAATCCAAGTTTCTTGGATGTGTTAAACCTAGGGTACATTTACCAAGCAATGTTTGTACAGTGTAAGTATACGGCCCATAAATATAAGCTTCATAAATTAGTGTGATTATTATCACAGGTCAGATAAAATCCAAGATCAGCGAGTAGCTTACAGCAATGACAATGGCATGAGTTGGATTAACTATGAAAATAACCCAGTTTTAGACCGCCACAGTGAGAATTTTAGGGATCCAAAGGCAAGTATGTGTACATACATAGTTATAGGTGTGTGTGTGTGTGTGTGTGTGTGTGTGTGTGTGTGTGTGTGTGTGTAGAGGATGTGCATTTTCTGCATGCATTCATGGGTGTGTAAATGTGCAAGTATACATTTGTGTGTTTATGTGTGTAAAGTTGTTATCTAGTTTGCATTATCTCAAAAGATTGATTACCATTCATCAAATATCTTGATATATAAAATGCACATGGAATTAGTTTAACATGATATCTTTTTATGCAGGGCCTTTCTCACGAAAATGTGAATTTCATGTGCTGAGCTTAGATAGCTAAAATCAAATAGCCACAAATGCACAATCAACTTTGCAGTATTGGTCTTAAGGTTTACAAAAATGATTGACCAGCAGTATATATATTTGGCATTCATCAATGGACTGCAGGGATAGACATTAGCGCCTGTTGGACAGGTTGGATTGAAAATCGGACAGGTCAAATTTATGAGCACCTGTCCGAAGTTAGTGCCTAGACTTGGGACTGTTATCACCTTTGACAATAAAACAAAACAATAAAAGAAACAAAAAACCTCAGTCAAGGCAATTAAAATTTGCTCAAGGGGTTTTGTTAAGAGACCAACAAAGAAAAAGGTCATTTGCCTTTTTGATTCTTTATGAAAGTGCAACTTAGTTGACTACTTCTTACTAGACTACAATTATAGCTAAAAAACTGACTTAAGAACTTTTGTTAAACAGGGCACTGGTATAAACGTGCTAATAATCAAACAAAACTAATACCTCTTTTTTGTTTCCTTCACCAGGTGTTTTGGCACCCTCCCACTAAATCATGGTGCATGTTAGCTGTTCTGGCCCAGAAACACACCATCCTATTTTACACCTCAGTAAACCTGATAGATTGGACCCTGGCATCAGAGTTCATCCCATCTCCCAGCACTGGCGTCAGCATTGAGGGAAACTGGGAGTGTCCTGATTTGTTCCCGCTGAAGGTGATAGGGGCAGGTGAGGTGGTGTTCAGAACAGTTATTACGATGAGGTTGGGGGGGGGAGGGGTGTGCACAGTGGGAGTGGGCCCTTCCCTCAGTTCTGCAGGTATCTCCCCTCCTACTCTCCCCCTTCTCTCTCCTAAAAAGCAACATAAGAAGCAAAACAAGACTTTTTTAGATTAAAATCTATTTACCGATTTTAGGTATATGCAATTTGAAATAATTTTAAAGCATGGTTTGGATCAAATAATACCTCAAATGATTCATTTTTTTCCTTCTGTTATAAATACAGGTATATTAATATGTATAATTTTATTAAACAATCATATTATTATACTGTTGTTAACTTTTTTGTTGAATGTATTTTTCCTAATGTTTTTTCTGCTTTACTTAGTTTATCACAATTTGTCAGTTTCCATAGTTTTGAAATTTTAGAACATTCTACTAAGAAATGGAATATATCATCCACAGAAGGAAAATATTTACAGACATGCTAAGAAATCATTACAATACATTTATTAAGATATTTCCCTGCTGTCATCACACATAGATTACAAGCCAAAAATATTATATTACAGCATTTTCAAAATGAGACTTAACCAAGCAAAGTTTACTAACACTTGTCCTTCAAATTATTATAAAAAATGATCTTCTCTTTAATATTTGTCTGCCTTTCTACCCCCCCTTAAAAAAATAAAATAAATAAATAAATTAGTAAATTAAAATAACAAAAATCCAGGATCTGCCTTTGTATGATCTCTGCTTACATCACTTGAGTTACTTTGCCTGTTTGTTAGTAGAAACGGTATGTCAAAAAGTTCTTTACAAATTTTGATGAAATATTTTGGATAGATAATTTCACTGGAACATTTTGTATTGTATTGTATTGTATTGTATTGATAGCCAATCAAATAAAGTGGATTCTGAAGGTGGACACCAGTGGCAACCGCACAGAAATGTCCAGAACTGGGGCCCAGTACTTCATAGGTAAGTGTTAATGTACCATAAGATGACAATTTTCTGTCCATTCCTTTCCTATCCTATCCTATCCGATTCTATCCTATCCTATCCTGTCCCATCCTATCCTATCCTTTCCCATCTTATCCTATCCTATCCTATCCTATCCTATCCCTTAGATTGGTTGACCATTGGGATGCCACTTGAGAATTTAGGCGACCAGTTCTCTCTACTCCCACTAACACATTGAAAATGCAATAAATAAGTCAACACAAAAAGTTGATGGTACATTTTGTATCATAGACTGTTTTCACATTGTGAAGTTAATTTTTCTGTTTCTAACCATTAACATATAATTATGATAGCTGGGGAAGGGGGAGGTCTCTGTTTAGATAACTCCCTTAGGGACCATTCCCATAGCATACTAGCAGGATTGTTCTATTTCAAAGGGGTTTCTTGCTAAATTGCATTTAGTTTAAGCGTGCACAAAAGTTAATTACCACCTAGCAGCTTTAGTGGGCGTGACAGACATTTAAGCCACTTAAACTGAATGCAATTTAGCAAGAACCCCCTTGGAGTAAGATCGATCCTACAAGTACAATAGGTTGATGGCAACCCACTCTTACATAATAGCCTGACCATTAAGGTTCAAATCTCTCAAGCTGGTGTGAAACTGAAAACTGTAGAGCACAGTGTGGAAATGGCTCTGAAATGCGCTCTGTATATTTCGTCCTAGGGGAATTTAATGGTACCCACTTTGTGGCAGGAGGAAAGTCTCAGTGGCTGGACTCTGGGATGGATTTCTATGCCTCCAATACCTGGAACAATAGGTACAGCCATGATGGAAGGATGATTATAATTGGCTGGGCTTGGTAAGTGCTTTGTCATCATGAAAGATACATTGGTTGGTTTCTATAGTAGGGCTGTTTTGGTGCATATGTATATTTGTGTGTGTTTGTGTCTGTGTAGTTTTTTTAGTGTGAATGTGTGTGTGTTTGTGTTTGTGTCTGTTTATCTGTTTTTAATTATGTTTGCTATATATATATATATATATAGTGTTTGTATATCTGTGTGTGTGCATTTGCAGATGTTTACAAGTGAGACACAGTCTCATCCTGGGTGTGCATGATATGTGTGTGTGTGTGTGTGCAACACGCATGTGCAATAAGGTATTTCTTTTGCTTTTTTCGTATTTTGTGTAGCAGTAATAGAATAACCGTCATGATTTGATTTTGAAATTTATTTTCATTTTTTCTACTAGCAATTGGTATTACTCAGAGAACATCCCCACCTCTCCTTTCCGAGGTATGATGAGTATTCCGCGGGTCTTGTCTCTGCTGCCGTATGGGGATGGACTGCGCCTGGCACAACAGCCAATACAGGAGCTGCAATCTCTGCGCGGTGACCCAATCACGTTTGCTCCTAACCCAGTTGTCACAGTAAGTGGGAGACTGATGTTATCTCAAACAAAAACAGATATGTAGTTTGAATTGTTTGCTGTGTCTGAAGCTGTTTGATAGTGTGCTACTTTTTCACTGTGGAGGTGGGAGAAATCTCACTACTGTTCAGTCTCTTTAATTAAGTTTTTAGCGATAAGAACCACTGAGTGGGACAAAATATTTTTTTAATAAATTTATGTGACAACAACATCATCAAGCTGAATGCCAACAGGTTGTTGTGTGTTGATGCCCTGTGAAAGATTCTCACTCATGGTTGTCCTTGAAAATATTTTGTTCCAAAGTAAGTTATGATTATCACTAAAATATTACTTAATAGATGCCCTTCGAATCAAGAACAGTCCAATGGATAATGCCCAGTCTTTGTTATAAACAGCTGAAAGTTTAATATGACAGTCTTCATGCTAGATTTACCAGAAAGGTGTGATTGATACTCATATATGCTACCAAAATACTGTGTGTCAAAAACATTATTGCCATTACAGCCATTGGGTAAATCCCATTAAAAAGTAATCAGTAAAACAATCTAAGTTAGTTTATGTTTTTGTCATTTTTGTCAAATTTTACTAGACAAATTTATTTATCAGCCATTTTTTAAACCGTTTTTTGTCCTCCTTCCCTTTCTTTCAGGCAGAAGGCTATGCAGTGCAATTCAACACAAATCACGTAAGGTCTCTTGAAATTTTCCTCAATGTGACGGTGCTCTCCAGAGACGAGCTGAAGGAGTTCGGTTTAAAGCTCATGAAAGGTCCTAGCCAGGAACTTGTGATAGGATGGAGATCTGATGACCAATCTTTTTTCATAAACCGCACGGCATCAGGGATCGTGGACATGGCGCCTCATTTTCCTGTGGTGAACTGTACACAGGTTCCGCTGAATCAAGATGGCCGAATGTGGGCACAAATTTTTCTCGACTGGTGTTCCGTGGAGGTTTTCGTTAACGGAGGCGTTGTGACCTTCACTGACCTTTTCTTCCCAGATACCAACCAGGACATTATGGAATTTTATTGGACAGGTGCCAAGGACGCCATCACATATGACTTGGGTGGTTACGAGATGACTTCCATTTGGAAAAAAGCAAAGAACTGAGAAGTGTAAAAATTTTATTCCCACCATTAGATTCAGCCAATTTGGTCATAGACTTGGATCAGTCGTCAGTGAGTAGCAATTCACGTCAGTCGCATGAAAGTCTAAGACCAGGTTAGCCACAAGGTAACAGTAGGAACAGTAAGAATCTTTTATGATCCAACTAACTAGCCAGTGAACTTTTGCTCATTTATGAAATATTCTCATATTGGATGGATGTGCATATTATATTTTCATCTTTTTAGGGTAAATATAAGTGTGGGGTAAAGAGATTGAAAGAGATTTTATTTTGAAAAAAAAGTGCTTCAGGATGAAATCTATTTGGAAAAATTAAGAGTATAAAGTTAAAAATAATTGAGTGGTAGCAGGGTTTTATCCTGATATTTTCCTGCTGTTCAGTTGCAATTTTTGACTTTGCTGTTACATAACTACTATATGTACAGATAAGATTGGGAAATGGCAATAAGAGTATTAGATTATGTTTTTTGATTGCTACATCTTTTTATGTACAGACACAGATGTGTCTGTACATATTGCCATCACCTGCGTCTGTCGTCGCCGTCGCCGTCGCCGATGCCGATGCCGGTGCCGATGCCGATGCCGTCGCCGTGCACTTTCCTTGTAAACACGATAAGTGGAGGGCAGTTTTACTTTTTGGTTTCATATTTACAGAGCTGATGAATATTCATAAAACGCAGGTCAAGTTCGAAAATCAGCATGATCGGGCCATTATTGTAGAAGTTATGCTGTTTTTTCACTTTTCAGCATATATGCAGCCCCGTAAACACATTTTTAGGAAAACCATTAGGCCTGTTGTCATGAAACTCACAGGAGTAATCAATCTTACTAAAACACAGGTCAAGTTTGAAAATAGGCATGATCGGGCCACTATTTTAGTAGTTATGCTGTTTTTTCATTTTTCAGCATATATGCACACTGTAAACACAATATAAGAAAAACAGATAGGCCAATTGTCATTAAACTCATAGGAGTGGTCAATCTTACTAAAACACAGGTTCAGTTCGAAAATCAGCATAATCGGGGCATTATTTTAGAAGTTATGCTGTTTTTTCACATTTCCTCAGATTCAACTCTTAGGCATGTAAACAGTCTCATTATTGAACTAATAAGATATGTAAAAGTGTTTGTTTGGCATTTCCTGCATCCTTACAACANTCAACTATGAAAATAACCCAGTTTTAGACCGCCACAGTGAGAATTTTAGGGATCCAAAGGCAAGTATGTGTACATACATAGGTATAAGTGTGTGTGTGTGTGTGTGTGTGTGTGTGTGTGCGTGTGTGTGTGTGTAGAGGATGTGCATTTTCTGCATGCATTCATGGGTGTGTAAATGTGCAAGTATACATTTGTGTGTTTATGTGTGTAAAGTTGTTATCTCGTTTGCATTATCTCAAAAGATTGATTACCATTCATCAAATATCTTGATATATAAAATGTACATGCAATTAGTTTAACATGATTCCGTTGTATGCAGGGCCTTTCTCACGAAAATGTGAATTTCATTTGCTAAGCTTAGATAGCTAAAATCAAAAAGCCAACTATGCAAAGTCAGCTTTGCAGTATTGGTCTGAAGGTTTACAAAAATGATTGACCAGCAGTACATGAATTGGACATTCATCAACAGACTTTTATCACCTTTGACAGTAAAAAAAATAAAAAAATAAAAATCTTAGTCAAGGCAATTAAAATTTGCTCAAGGGGCTTTGTTAAGAGGCCAACAAAGAAAAAGGTCATTTGCCTTTTTGATTCTTTATGAAAGTGCAACTTAGTTGACTACTTCTTACTAGACTACAATTATAGCTAAAAAACTGACTTAAGAACTTTTGTTAAACAGGGTGCTGGTATAAACGTGCTAATAATCAAACAAAACTAATACCTCTTTTTTGTTTCCTTCACCAGGTGTTTTGGCACCCTCCCACTAAATCATGGTGCATGTTAGCTGTTCTGGCCCAGAAACACACCATCCTATTTTACACCTCAGTAAACCTGATAGATTGGACCCTGACGTCAGAGTTCATCCCATCTCCCAGCACTGGCGTCAGCATTGAGGGAAACTGGGAATGTCCTGATGTGTTCCCGCTGAAGGTGATAGGGGCAGGTAAGGAGGTATTTAGAACAGTTATTATGATGAGGTTGGGGGGGGGGGGGGGGGAGGGGAGGTGCACAGTGGGAAAGGGCCCCTCCCTCAGCTCTGAGTATCCACCCTCCTACTCTCCCTCTTCTCACATCTAAAAATGCAACATAAGAAGCAAAACAAGACTTTTTTAGATTAAAATCTATTTAGCGATTTTAGTTATATGCAATTTGAAATAATTTTAAAGCATGGTTTGGATCAAATAATACCTCAAATGATTCATTTTTTCCCTTCTATTATAAATACAGGTATATTAATATATATATAATTTTATTTAACAATCATGTTATTATACTGTTGTTAACTTTTTTGTTGAATGTATTTTTCCTAATGTTTTTTCTGCTTTACTTAGTTTATCACAATTGGTCAGTTTCCATATTTTTGAATTTTTAGAACATTCTACAAAGAAATGGAATATATCATCCACAGAAGGAAAATATTTACAGACATGCTTAGAAATCATTACAATACATTTATTAAGATATTTCCCTGCTGTCATCACACATTGATTACAAGTCAAAAATATTATATTACAGCATTTTCAAAATGAGACTTAACTAAGTAAATTTTACTAACTCATGTCCTTCATATTATTATAAAAAATGATCTACTCTTTAATATTTGTCTGTCTTCCTACCCCCCTCCCATTAAAAGAAAACAAAAAATAAATAAATAAATTAATTAATTAATTAATTAATTAATTAATTAATTAATTAATTAAAATACGTAATAAAAATCCAGGATCTGCCTTTGTATGATCTCTGCTTACATCACTTGAGTCTGTTTGTTAGTAGAAATGGTGTGTCAAAAAGTTCTTTACAAATTTTGATGAAATATTTAGGATAGATAATTTCAGTGGAACAGTATTGCATTGTATTGCATTGTATTGCATTGTATTGTATTGATAGCCAATCAAATAAAGTGGATTCTTAAGGTGGACACCAGTGGTAACCGCACAGAAATGTCCAGAACTGGAGCCCAGTACTTCATAGGTAAGTGTTAATATACCATAAGATGACAATTTCCTGTCCAATCGTTTTCTATTTATCCTATGCTATCCTATCCTATACTGTCTTACCATAATCCTATGCTATCATATCCTATGCTATCCCTTAGTTTGGTCAACCATGGGGATGCCACTTGAGAATTTGGCGACCAGTTCTTTCTACTCCCATTAACACATTGAAAATGCAATAAATAAGTCAACACTAAAAGTTGATAGTACATTTTGTATCATCGACCGTTTTCACATTGTGAAGTTCATTTTTCTGTTTCTAACCATTAACATATAATTATGATAACTGGGGAAGGGGGAGGTCTCTGTTTAGATAACTCCCTTAGGGACCATTCCCATAGCATACTAGCAGGATTGTTCTATTTCAAAGGGGTTTCTTGCTAAATTGCATTTAGTTTAAGCGTGCACAAAAGTTAATTACCACCAAGCAGCTTTAGTGGGCGTGACAGACATTTAAGCCACTTAAACTGAATGCAATTTAGCAAGAACCCCCTTGGAGTAAGATCGATCCTACAAGTACAATAGGTTGACGGCAAACCACTCTTACATAATAGCCTGACCATTAAGGTTCAAATCTCTCAAACTGGTGTGAAACAGAAAGCCATAGACGAGGATATGGAAATGGCCCAAACATGAGCCCTGTATATTTTGTCCTAGGTGAATTTAATGGTACCCACTTTGTGGCAGCAGGAAAGTCTCAGTGGCTGGACTCTGGGATGGATTTCTATGCGTCCAATACCTGGAACAACAGGTACAGCCATGATGGAAGGATGATTATAATTGGCTGGGCTTGGTAAGTGCTTTGTCATCATGAAAGATACATTGATTGGTTTCTATAGTAGGGCTGTTTTGGTGCATATGTATATTTGTGTGTGTTTGTGTAGTTTTTTTAGTGTGTATGTGTGTGTGTTTGTGTTTGTGTCTGTTTATCTGTTTTTAATTTTGTTTGCTATATATATATATATATATATATATATATATATATATATATATATATATATAGTGTTTGTATATCTGTGTGTGTGCATTTGCAGATGTTTACAAGTGAGACACAGTCTCATCCTGGGTGTGCATGATATGTGTGTGTGTGTGTGTGCAACACGCATGTGCAATAAGGTATTTCTTTTGCTTTTTTCGTATTTTGTGTAGCAGTAATAGAATAACCGTCATGATTTGATTTTAAAATTTAATTTCATTTTTTCTACTAGCAATTGGTATTACTCAGAGAACATCCCCACCTCTCCTTTCCGAGGTATGATGAGTATTCCGCGGGTCTTGTCTCTGCTGCCATATGGGGATGGACTGCGCCTGGCACAACAGCCAATACAGGAGCTGCAATCTCTGCGCGGTGACCCAATCACGTTTGCTCCTAACCCAGTTGTCACAGTAAGTGGGAGACTGATGTTATCTCAAACAAAAACAGATATGTAGTTTGAATTGTTTGCTGTGTCTAAAGCCGTTTGATAATGTGCTACTTTTTCACTGTGGAGGTGGGAGAAATCTCACTACTGTTCAGTCTCTTTAATTAAGTTTTTAGCGATAAGAACCACTGAGTGGGACAACATTTTTTTTAATAAATTTATGTGACAACATCATTATCAAGCTGGTTGTTGTTTGTTGATGCCCTGTAAAAGTTTCTCTCTCATGGTTGTCCTTGAAAATATTTTGTTCCAAAGTAAGTTATGATTATCACTAAAATATTACTAAATAGATGCCCTTGGAATCAAGAACAGTCCAATAGATAATGCCCACTCTTTGTTATAAACAGCTGAAAGTTTAATATGACAGTCTTCATGCTAGATTTACCAGAAAGGTGTGATTGATACTCACATAATATGCTACCAAAATACTGTGTGTCAAAAACATTATTGCCATTACAGCCATTGGGTAAATCCCATTAAAAAGTAATCAGTAAAACAATCTAAGTTAGTTTATGTTTTTGTCATTTTTGTCAAATTTTACTAGACAAATTTATTTATCAGCCATTTTTTAAACTTTTTTTTGTCCTCCTTCCCCTTCTTTCAGGCAGATGGCTATGCAGTGCAATTCAACACAAATCACGTAAGGTCTCTTGAAATTTTCCTCAATGTGACGGTGCTCTCCAGAGACAAGCTGAAGGAGTTTGGTTTAAAGCTCATGAAAGGTCCTAGCCAGGAACTTGTGATAGGATGGAGATCTGATGACCAATCTTTCTTCATAAACCGTACGGCATCAGGGATCGTGGACATGGCGCCTCATTTTCCTGTGGTGAACTGTACACAGGTTCCGCTGAATCAAGATGGCCGAATGTGGGCACAAATTTTTCTCGACTGGTGTTCCGTGGAGGTTTTCGTTAACGGAGGCGTTGTGACCTTCACCGACCTTTTCTTCCCAGATACCAACCAGGACATAATGGAATTTTATTGGACAGGTGCCAAGGACGCCATCACATATGACTTGGGTGGTTACGAGATGACTTCCATTTGGAAAAAAGCAAAGAACTGAGAAGTGTAAAAATTTTCTTCCCACCATTAGATTCAGCCAATTTGGTCATAGACTTGCATCAGTCGTCAGTGAGTAGCAATTCACGACAGTCTCATGAAAGTCTAAGACCAGGTTAGCCACAAGGTAACAGTAGGAAGAATCTTTTATGATCCAACTAATACTAGCCAGTGAACTTTTGCTCATTTATGAAATATTCTCATGTTGGATGGATGTGCATATTATATTTTCATCTTTTTAGGGTAAATATAAGTGTGGTAAAAGGGTAAAGAGATTGAAAGAGATTTTATTTTGAAAAAAAAAGTGCTTCAGGATGAAATGTTTTTGGAAAAATTAAGAGTATAAATTTAAAAATAATTGAGTGGTAGCAGGGTTTTATCCTGATATTTTCCTGCTGTTCAGTTGCAATTTTTGACTTTGCTGTGACATAACTACTATATGTACAGATAAGATTGGGAAATGGCAATAAGAGTATTAGATTATGTTTTTTGATTGCTACATCTTTTTTTTTTTACTATGATATCTCTCAGTTTGTTGACAAGCAGAAAAAATTGTTGGGGGATAAAGTGGTTTTTATGCAAGTTGGGTATTTTAGAGCAAGAACAGTATTTTATATAATGTTTTCTCAAGAAGTGAAATTGTAATAATTTATAATATTATATAATAATCCTTGATAGGAAAAAAGGAATAGAATATGGGTTATTGATGATTTTATGTTATCAGCTTGTATTTTTGAGTCATTTGACATTTATTTATCTATCTTTTTATCTATTTATTTATTTATTTATTTATTTATTTATTAGAACAGTCAGTACAGGAGCTTGTCATTGTATACATTCCTAAAACATTATCTTGCCATCATTCTTAAGTCATCAGATAACATTTATGGGGCTTTGCAAAGATGTAAGGTTATAAAATATTGTTACTCTGTCTTCCATTTTTCTTCTAAGCTTTTCACAGCTGGCAAATAATTTAGGGCTTCATTTGTTTGGAAGACATTAAGATTTTTTCATAGATCTAAGCCACTGTGTAAAGATAATGGGCAAAACAATATTTTTGTGCAATACTTAGGTATATCACACACAGCTGATCATGAATATGTTTGTTTGTGGATTATACAGATTTATATGTGTGTATTTGGCATTGAATAGAGATTTAGTTGACATGACTGTGCAGAGAAAGCACTTTTTATATAAATTATGAAAGAATAATTTAGGTATAGCTTGAGATGAGATGCTGGACAAAAGTGGTGTTCATACCAAATCTCACTTCAACCAGTAATATGTATAATACAACAAACCTGTTCTCACCAAGTTTAATTTAAAACCAAAAACAGACAGATGTTAATTCTGATGCAAACATGCCCAAGATGGACTGGAGGACTGTGATAAGGTTTTTGCACATATCATGTTGCTCTGTTAGTATTTGTATCTAAGAGACCATTCCCAGAGACTATCGTACTAACTTTGGATCGATCTGTCTCCAAGGGGGTTCTCACTATCCTATCAACTTAAGCGGCTTAGATGTCCTACATGCCCGCTGAAGCTATTAGAGGGTAATTAACTATCGTTTAGCGACTTCAGTAGGCATGCCAGATATATAAGCCTTTTAAGCTAATAGCAATTTAGTGAGAAACCCATTGAAGATGGGTCGATCCAGTTAGATCAATCTAGGCATGGGAACCCAGTCTATGTTTATGTTGACTATTTTGACTGTTCATTGAAGTACAGTATGGCCCATTGGTCCCAAATCCTACAGGACATTCATAAAAGGGTAGCATGATTGAAGAACAGGTGTTATGAGTAGACTTGAGGTGGCCTGAGATTCAGAGGTTGCTGGGGACTCTTCTGTTTTTATGTACAGACACAGATGTGTCTGTACATATTGCCATCACCTGCGTCTGTCGTCGCCGTCGCCGTCGCCGATCATGTCGCCGTCGCCGTCGCCGTGCACTTTCAGCGTTAACACCATAAGTGGAAGACAGTTTTACTTTTTGCCTTTTTATTTACAGAGCTGATGAATATTCATAAAACGCAGGTCAAGTTCGAAAATCAGCATGATCGGGCCATTATTGTAGAATTTATGCTGTTTTTTCACTTTTTAGCATATATGCAACACTGTTAACACATTTCAAGGAAAACCGATAGGCCTGTTGTCATGAAACTCACAGGAGTAATNCAGTTTGATTTTGTATAGTATTTTAGTGGGGCTGTGATATTAGAAAGTGCAGCTGAATACATGTCTTCTTTTTTTGGGTAAGACTCCAGTCAGTGGCAGTACTTTTATAGTAGACTCGCCACTTATGCCCAGTTTTGGTGAACCTATCAATGCACATTAAAACTGGGTTGCCATAAACCTATCATACTAGCAAGATTGAATTCTGGAGGGATTCTTGCTAAATTGCATTCAGTTTAAGCGGCTTAATTGCCTGTCATGCCCATTTTAGCTGCTGTGGGGGGGGGGGTAATTAACTGCAATCAAATTAAGCAGCTTAGATGTCTGTCACATCTACTGAAGCTGCTAGGAGGTAGTTAATTATAGTTTAGCAGCTTCAGTAGGCATGCCAGACATCTAAGCCTTTTAAGCAGCTTAGCGAGAAAACCCTTGGAGATAGGATTGACCTTATTAGATCGATCTAGGTACGGGAACCCAGTCTTAAATCGGGGCATAAGTATGATCTGCCCCTGTGCTACAGTGTATTCCATGCGCACATTTTAGATGGAGAAAGTCAAGATACTGATATGAAAATATGGTCTTTAGTGCACATATTATTTTAACTGCACTGTGTGTGAAAGAAAAAAATGCCATAATTGTCAATAGACTCAACTTACTTATGGCTTGGGAGTGCCACCCCTTGTATTATATAATAACCATTGTAACAGTAAGGGTACAGTACTTTTCACTTGCACGATGGTAAGGGTCGTTTCATTTTTATTATAAATATATTTACACTGAATTTTATCTCGAGTATCAAAATCTCAAGACGTCATCATTGGGTGGATAAATCATGCACAGTTGTGAAATTTTACAGTACTTGCCATACTGTTTTTATCTGACTTTCCTTGCTCCTTAAGAGAATAACAATAAATATATATATATTTGCATTCGCTGTTGTTTTTATAATATTTGAAGAAAAAATATTTAATGCCTTAAGTTGTGAGGGTTAAGATCTTTTCACGAAAAAATAAGATCATTATTAGATAATTCAACTGGCGGACTTTCGTTGGACTTTGCCGTTTTCATTGTCTTAACTCGGGTTTGGGTCACATGGATTGATTCCATATTAAAGAACGATAACTTCAGTAACTGGTTTAGATCGTTTCGGCTCATTCCGTTTCATCAATACGGAAATCGCCCCAAATTAGTCTAGTTCTTCCGTCATCCATTGAATACCATGTAATCGGGATCGTCGGAGTCACTGTCCACACTCCACTGTCTCCTGCTGCGTTCTGGTAAACAAAAAATTGCCGTGTATAAATTGATAATATTGATAATAGTTAAAGTGGTTATGTATATTAAATATTTAAAGTCACTTATTTTGCCTTTTGTTCAATTGCTTATTTCAAATATTTATGACAAAAACAGCAAGTAAATATTTGATTAGTATGATTAATAACCATATGTGCAATATTACTTGCTACTTTCAAAGATTTGCGCCCCTTTTTTTCTCGTCAGAAGAGCCTAGTCAATGAACCAACGGATTAATTTTCCGTTTCATAGTACTTCTGCCAACGAACCAAGCTATATTTTCATCATCGCTACATGTAGTTTGTAGACTAGATATCTTTTAAAAGTCCTCAAATTGTGATTGAATTATTGGGATAGTCATTTATTCGGGAAGGAAAAAGAGACCACCGTTTTAACTGGATTTGAGTTTCCCTGTATTTTTCGAAGAAGCCATATTTCTTACTTTATTTCGTTATTATTTTTATTTTCTCTTTCAGTAATATCTAGTTGATTTTTAACTGAATAAAATCTATTCATCTCAAACCATCAGCGATCATGTTTTTAGTGTGAAAGCAATACCAGCCAAGATAAAGCAGTTTAAGCTGCAAACTTCGTGCGATTCCGTCACACAAGACGGAGGGCGGAATCAGCCGAGGTTCTCCGAACTTACCAATACTGTCCAGAATATTAGGATCACTGCACGACCTATAGAGAGGATGCTCCTTTGGGCTCAAGGGATGTTCAGATTTAGACGAAGGAATGCGAACTGGGCTTACAGATATGCGACCATTTACTGAAAAAAAAAATAAATTCATGAGTGTACCAATAATGGCTCTTCAGTGTTATAAAAATACACAAAACCAAATGTCTGTCATCATGAATTTTTAAAAACCGAAATAAATTAATACGGATGATGCCTGTGAATGAAAGATCTTCCTGTAAAGTGAAAGAGATGCAGGAATGAGCAGATATATCGTAAAATGGCTTTTAAAGGATACAGTGCGAGTTAGACATTCATATAAATAAATGAATGACAATTTTCTTTGGAATTCAAGCTGTTTTCACCTTCAAACAAAAAACAATGCATAAAACTAAGTTTGGTGATAAAGAAAAATGCTGAAACGTCATACGTAAATATCTAACGCACATGGCATGCCTTTAACCTTTCCGAACGCCAAAAATATACTGTTGGAAATACTTACTTTGACTTATAGAGAGATAACTTGCTCCTGATCCTGAACTCTGACCCGTTCCCGTCTTGTTCTCAAAGTCTGACGGTGACGGCATCTCCAGACTGACTGGGCGGGGCTCCGCAATCGAACGTCTTCTCTGGATCACTTGGACTAAAATGGACAAATCGATATTCATTTTCACTGATTTAAGCCCAAAGTTCTAAATATAAGTGTAATTCGTCAGTTATAATCCCCATCGTGCAACGGCCAAAATACAGTGATGCTGTTACCAGATACTTCCTTTGATGTCTGCATTGGGACAAAAATATCTGAAAAGACTTTCTCTTGCGTATTGATAGCTTTCTGTGCAAGATCATTTACCGCTAACATCCGTCTGCTTTTAAATAACACAAAGACTTCGAGAGAGAGAGAGAGAGAGAGAGAGAGAGAGAGAGTGTGTGTGTGTGAGAGAGAACATTACCAGGTTTTATTTTCAGGTTCAGTGTGAGTTTATCGGGTCTAGGGGGAGGCTCTGGCGTTTGTTCACCTGGTATGGCATATTCACCTGAACCTGAGGATTCTAAACAAATCAAATAAAATATGTATATCAAATAGCCATTATAGGAGAAGACAGCGGGCACGTGCCGCGCCCTTGGCTTTAGAGGTACCTCCTCTCTAATTAATTAATACATAATTAAGGTGCTGTAAAAATACACAATTTTCAATAATAATAATAATATTTTTATTTTATCATCCTATCTATAGAGACCATTAAAAAACCTCTTTCATCCCTAAGCCCTATATTACGCGGTGAAGTTGCCTTCGCACTCTATCCATTGCTTCATACTTGTGCCCCCTAAACCAAATGCTGGTGGTATTGATTATTTTACATTCAGTCTTTAATATAGTGCCATTTTTGTTGACTATCTCTGGTAAATAAAGGAGTGTTAATTTTCGTGGTGATCGCCACTCGTCGCTAGGTGTCTGACAGCCAATGCATATTATACACTTACCTGACTGGCGGTATTTGTGGGTGATTATCATGTAAGCGACGCACACATATTGTTTAATATATAGGCCTAATATTACTGTTTTATAAAAAAAAATATTACTGTTGGTTTCTTGCCACATTGGAGGATGCTACTGTATGAAATAGCATCAATCATGGGACAAGTCAAAATTGTATAAATATTACACAAACCGTGAGCTTCACTGACGTTATTTAAAGAGTCGAAGGAATCAGCCACATATCACATACCGGTCTGCCACGTGGTATTAGATCTTTCTTTAACAGGGAGAGGTTGAGGTGGTCGTCCGCTGAGGTGTTTCCTCTGAACCGGTCTGGAAAACTCCTGCATCAACAGCTCTTTACTCGGAATATACTGATGGGTCTGGAAGGGATGATACGTTGACAAGACTTAAGGTAACTATTTTTTACTGAATGGTTAAACCTTACTCCACCCCTACACACACGCGTGCGCGCACACACACACACACACACACACACATACCACGCACACACATATAGGCACTCGCACATACATAGACACTCCCACACGCAAACACACTTGGAATTTGCTTCCTATAGCCTGTGTTCATAATTTGATGCTGCACATACAAGTATTATTACGTGCATTACAAACTATAATAAAAAATACCTAGTACACAAAAAATAATCGTCCTAGTACAAGCCTAGATATAGTAAAATATAACCCAGTGACTTTCATATTGAAGCACCTAGCAACATTAGCCACCCTGAGTGTGAAGTGTAAAGACATGCTGAAAGCGGAGGTTAGATTACCGCTTTATAATCACTGTGGCTCAGGGTGGCAGTATGAGATAACGCTAAATAAGACTGGGTTCCCATACTTGGATCTGGATCGACCTAACTCCCTGGGGGTTCACACTAAATTGCTATTAGCTCAAGAGGCTTAAATGTATGTCACGCCTACCGAATCAGCTAGGGGTAAAGATAATTACCGCCTAACAGCTTTACAAGGCGTGACAGACATTTAAGCCGGTTATTTTGATAGCAATATAGTGAGAGTCCCCAGGGAGATAGATCGATCCAAATATCTGTGGGAATGGTCCTCTACCTTGAATGTGTAGCCGACGTCTATCTCGCTGTATTTCCTTGGCCTGGGTAACTCGATCTTGTCCGATAAATTGCCGACCACTCGCGCGCTGTCCATTTTACCTGGTGAAAAAGAAGCCTGCGTTCACATCTGGGCTAAATTAGACAGATAAACGTGTATAACTTACATAAAATAGACTAACAAATATATTACTGGACTTACAATTTGTCCAGTTGATGACATGGCGTCCCCCTCAGCCGTTCCGTTCCCCTTAGAATACAGGGCCCGGTTGCACCAACAGGGCGTAAATTTACTCGGCTACGACTGTCGTAAACAGCAACGCCTGGCGTCCGTGCGCCAGGTTTACTCTCCCTGCTTACGCCCGTTGCACCAAGACAAAAACTGATCGTCGTAACTACGCCCGAGTAACGCTCCGTTGCGCCACTGGCCAANGGGCCCAGATGAATTATTCTCACCCCTGTTTCGTACTCTGTGTCAAACTGTTATGATAAACAGATTAATCATGTATACCGAATGCGTCGTCAACCAAACAAAACAGAGTAATAGATTTAAATACGAATTATTTTATGTTAAATATAACTGGTTGACTCGCATACTGTACATAGTGTATAATTTAATTCAACTACGTAGGGTGCTAGTCAGGTTCCATAATTTTCCATTAAAATAGTATAACTACGAAATGGAAACAAAAACATCCAAATTTCCATCCTGTGGCCTACACGGTACATTTAAATTACCCTCGTCTGCTCAAAATGAACCAGTAACTTTTCCACATGTCTGTCCAGAGCATCGTCATCAGGGTCTTCATCTTTACATTAAACACACACACACACACACACACACACACACACACACACACACCTCCGTGCCCCAAAGTCCTGAATCCACCAATGAAAATGCGAGTGTGCGGCTGTCACCGGCCAAATTTCGAACATCATACTTGAGATTGTTCTCTTCTTTTTAATAGGTATGCCATATTATTTTTAAAAGTCGGTCAAGATCAAGTAGACATAAATATATATATTGAGACACGTTACTTTTAAAGGAGCCCTCTTTAGTCTGACGCGTAGGTGTACTTCTCGGCATCAGCACGGTCACCAACTGCTGCTGGGCCATAGCCACGTGCAAGCCATTCTCGTGCAGGACTCGGTTAGCTTCGGCCAGCACCCTGACTGCCTCACGTGCCTTGCAGTGCTGTGATAAAACATCAGTAAGCTTCTTTAGAACATATACATAGGGAATTTAGCTCTTAAAATAAACAGGTTAGTTAGGGTTAAGTTTTGAACACAAATACAATAAGTAACTGATAAGCATAAAAATTAGGAGTTTGGAAGATAAAATTGTAATGACGTTATATTTATAAGCAAGTGCATTCCTTGATTATAAATGTCCCTTTAATCTCTGTACAGCAATATAAAGCTGCAGTGCTCGTACCTTATTTATGTTGAGAGCATCCGTTTTGGCCTCCAAGTCCAGCTGACTTTCCTCTACCAGTGATTTAGCCTACATTAAAAAAAAGATTCCATTGATAAATTTTTGACAAATGCTCAACAATTTTGCCCTGTAAGACAACAAGCGATACATCAGATCTCTCCTTATGTTGACTCATACGGCGTGGGGCAACACCCCACCCCACCCCATTCCCGCACCCCACATGCCCAGGGGTTGTTTTCGCCCTCTCTTCTTCGTCCGTCAACTTTTAAAGTCGTCCTAAGTTCCAGAGATTACTTCAAACTCACTTCAATAGTCAGCCTTTTACTGACAACGGCAGAGGTATAATGCATTGGCAACGAGTTGCCAGTACTCGCTGAAACTCAGGGTGACAAAGGGTTTATTTATTTATTTATTTATTTTTATTTATTTATTTTTTTGCCTGTAGAATACTCACTGTGGGTAGTGGGCAAAAGAGTGATTTAAATGAAAACATTAAGTTTGTTCCAATTACGTATCGCCAGGGAAGTTTTCTTACCTTTATGTATTCTAACTGCGTGCTTTCCAGTTTCCGACCCTCTCCTTTCTTCATCAAATGATCCAACTGGAATCACAAACGTTTGAGAAGTATGCTTTACTAGATCTTTGACACCTACTGACGTCCGCACATAGTCCATTAATACTGATAAAAACTGATAAATATACTAATTTCATTTTACTCATTGGTTGATGTAGAGG
>NW_019775420.1:4046-55972 GCF_001039355.2 Lingula anatina | reverse complement strand
CACACTCGTCAATCAGCTTCGGAGAAACCCCTTCCTCGCTCTTGTCCCCCCCCCCCTCAAAAAAGGATACCCCAGTGCCCTATAAACAGCTCATTTAGTAACAGTCAAATATCACTCGCCATCTACATGTATCTACTCTACAGTATATACCAATTAGCACGGCAAAACAGTAATCCTACTCATTCCACCCCGGATCTGCCTTATACAAAATGCAAGAATCATATAATTATCAGCATCAATTGATTCATTACACTGAATTCGTGCGTAAACGTGTCATTTTAATTAATTTTAATTTAAAATGTCATAAGAATTGCTCAACCTCCGTGATATATACATGTGCACTAATGGTAATAATTTAAATGCCTTGTAAAAATTTCTGAATAATAAATTTTAATTTGTCATATTTTAAACCATAATGACATGAATTAGGTATTCAAGTACCTGTTTCTCCAATTTGTTTGTTTTTCCTTTGAGCTCCAAGTAATTTTTCCTGGCTTCGTCAACTTCTTTGGTTTCCGTTAAAATTTCTTTGAACTGTTTTCTATAATGTTCGTACTGGAAAAGATTCCAAATAAAAATATCACACAGACACTAATATACAATATCTAAACAAAGATGCTGAACAGATTTTTGTTGTTTCTTTTCCATTATCAAGCTCTCCCTTAATGCTAAAGACATCATAATACAACCCATTTATCACGAAATCCTTCAAGAAGAGAGTAGCAATCTTTAATTTTTCATAAAAATGTTTTTGTTAATACTTCATGTACGTTCAATTGAGGATGCAAAAAAATGGGTTTCAGCTCAATAAACTATTAATTTACAGTGAAAGTAAACATCACTATCATGAAAACCATACAGTGATTTAGGTGCACTCTTAAAAGACAAGAAAAAACCAGGTGAGCGGCATTGAAAGTTTTTGGTAAAACGCAACTTGGTCGTCTCTCCGGAGACCGATTTTCGACTATCCTGTTTTGTGGATCAGACACGGTTCTGTGCCATTGACCTAAAACCCATAACTCTTTAAATTAAGGATATAGCCTTTGTTAGTGTGATCATTTTACCTTCCAAATTTAATAATAATAATAATAATAATAATAATAATAATTATTATTATTATTATTATTATGATGATGATGATGATGATGATGATGAGGATGAGGATGAAAAAGATTAAAAAATCCCGAGGTGAGCGGCATTGAGTGTAATTGCATGGTAAAACGCAACTTGGTCGTCTTTCCAAAGACTATATACATTTGTTTGTTCTTAATAGGAATTATAATGATAAATAAATATATACAAAATAATCATAACGTAAATATTTATCTAGAAAAGAACAACTATTATTGCTTTAAATGTATTTATTGTCGTTAAACGGGTCAACGATGACGTGTTTTAGGAGGAATGTCATTTGGTCGTTATGCAGGGGGCGCTGTATTCAAACGGTGAACAGATCACGTGAGAAGGGGAAACGATCATTCGAGGTCGATCAGCGCTTCTATACGGACACTGTTTCTCCAATTTATTCCTAATAAAAGTTTTTGTATAAAAACATTTGTACAAAAATAAGGGGTTTCTTATGCGTTGTAAAATTATCAGAATTATATAAGTAAGAACTGTACCAGAATTGGAACTGGGCTATGCGGGAGCTCTTACTGCAATGACTGGTGATGGAGCAAAGGACTTTTATGTGATATTGTACTGTCTGTACATCGACTCATTGTAATTTATAAATAAATTATTTTGATGCTTGAAGATGAAGTGGTTTTGGTCGTTGAGAGTTATTAGACGATAAATGATTTATATACGTTTAATTATCAGCGAGTTAGAATATAGCTATTATTGCGTGGACAATATTAACTCGCACATTGGCATACTGTGCTCCAACAATCTCCTATCTTATTATTTCATATACTTGTAATCTAGATAATGCCTGAATCATAATACCTGATAACATGGTTTCTAATCAAGATATCGCAATTACAATAATGGATTATATGTATAGCAATTGTAACACATACGAACGACAGTTAATAAGCACACACACGTACATACATAAACGCACACACTTTGACATGAAGGTTTTTTTAAAGAAACATTACAAGCCAGTTGTAGGTCGCAGGCTGCGGAAACAGAAGCAGTTGCCCCTTCCCCAGTGATGTTTTAAAAATATGTATTATCTAAATTGTCAACCCTTTCTCCACTACAAGTCACATACTTTCTCCAGCGCCTGGATGAGTACCGCGGGCAATACAAATATGTGTTGTGCACCTACCCTAACCATTCCCTTACCCTAAAATCCTGCTATGACACCATATTTATAGTAGTACACCGGTACATATAGCTCCAGGGTTTTTATTTTGCTAAGGAAGCTAGGGGAAGGGGGGAGGGTAAAGATACGAAATAGTGGGCAAGGCTAACATTACTGATATATACAGGGTACAGGTATGAAAAGAATTGTTTCAATTTCTCTCGGTTCGCTTGTCACAATTTTTTGGGGGAAAGGGGAGGGGAGAGCGGGTGAAGGGGGTTCCTCCGTGATAAGAGGCTTCAAGATATGAAAAGTGCTTGAGAGCTTTAACACCTTGTTGCCTCAGTTTTCACGTGTCCAGTATATACAGTGTTTTTAAATGCAGAAGCAGCAATTGGCCTTCTGCTTCCCAATCACGCTACAATATGATATAGTTCTGTAGTAACTCTGAACAAAGAACACAGGGTGACATGAATCATGTTTATTTATTTATTTATTTATTTATTTATTTATTTAGACATTTGGCTTATTGGCATTTGTCTTTGTGCAGCAGAAAGAAGTGGCTGTAGGAATGAGGGGGTAAAATAGGGGTGTGGGGACAAGATAAAAAGGGGTGAGAGTTAACAATGGAGTACGTAGAGAGAGAGGCTCACAAGGGGGTTTGGTGAGAGGGTAACAAGGGGTGTAGGGATAACAAAGGGGATGTGGGGGAGCACCTGTTTCCTTACCTGTTCCATATAGTTGTCAAGCAGCTCTGTCCATAGCGTGTCTACTTCGTACATCGTCATAAACAAATCTCTCAGTCCAGAGTTGGCCTCACTCTTCAGCCATTTAGCGAGGTGTGTGGAAGCTTGAATGTAAATAGATAGAAACTGAATGTCAGGGCCAGGGAGCAAAGTGGACACGTGTACGCCCCACAGCCCCCCCCCCCCCCCCCAAAAAAAAATGTTTAGGAGGTAGCTATCTGCTCCTATCCAAAAATGTTCAACAAGCCACGCAAAAACCAGACAATATGACCGTCCCTTGGATTTAAATATTACAGTATAATTGTTTTCGACAAAGATTTTGTATTTTACAGAGCAAAACCTCTCAACTTACCCGCTTTGAAAAACCAAGGATTTGTCGCCCAAACTTAATTTGTCAGTGAAAAAGGTTTGATTATTTTCAATTGGATTTATAGGCTATCTATTTTTTCATAAAATGTATATAACTACGTATAGGCCAAACCCTCTTTATACAAAGGATGAAATTTTCCAACAGAATATCAGTGGATTAGTTAGGAAAAAGGTGAAAAAAAAGACAGACGCATCATCTGATTAGCTCATCTTTCAGATATAAAAAAGCATTATCACCCTTTAGTACAAGTTTTGCTGGACAGTATTTCATTTCAATTACGCTGACAGGAATAATAGTACATTTAACCTGTCATTCTGATCAGATTATATTTGTCACACAGGATAACTTCTAATGTGCTTCACTGCGTTCATCTGTTTCTCTATCATTACTTAATGTGAAAACTGTCACAGCAGAATAGAGAAAAATGAATACGTCTTTAGCTTTCGAAATATCCCATACTTGTAGGAAGAGGACACTTTACAGAAGGGTAATTAGCAATACAAATTATGATCAATCAAGATTAATATACTATATTCAGCATAATTTGCCGTCACGAATGAACGTAGTAAGTCTCTATTTCCATTACAACAGTACGTGATTCAAAACTAGAAAGGCAGAACTCGTAACTCTAGGAATGGTTTTGAATATGATATACAACGCTGACTAAATTGTAAAATTAAATTGATTAAATTGTAAAAGTGGTGAAATTTTCAATTACAAAATTTAAACTTTTGTTCCGTCTATAAAGTTTTAGCGGTATTTGTTTGCCTATTAACCCTACCTTGTCTCTTAGCTTCTATCATTTTACGCAGGGACTGAGCGACCATCTTCTCGTGATAAATCACCATCCCCAGGTCCCAGTGGGTCCCGTGGGAGAACCGAGTGGCCACCCTGCGGAACATGGCCTCACGTCTCCAGCGGTCACTATGCAGTGAAACTCCTCCGCCCTCTTTTTCCCTTTTTACACAGGGTACCAAATTGCAAGTCAGAGGGCTTTTCTGCTTATTTTTGTATTCAGTAGTGTCAGTGAAATTGTTATAATCCTTGGTAGAGAAATATTTGCTTATTGTTAAGATTCTTCTCAGCCATTAACATAATGAATGCATGTCAGTCCAACGCTTGTAATGTCTACTTTAGCATGGAGTGTTGCGTTAAATTTGCCCGCCGTGCATTGACCTTAGTATTATCAACACAACTTCCGTGTTCGGGGTGTTTAAATAACAGCGCTCGAATGACAAAGTTATGATCTTCCTCTAGTCGGTTTTACTGCACTAGACTTTCGCACTCTTGGTTTTAAAGTGCTTTTTACGAAATTGCCACTTTAATACTGTCTATACATGTGACCGGCGTTCGGTTTGTCCTTTCAGACATGTCGATCAATCCCAGTAGACCACGTAGTTAGGGGTTCCTCGGCTCCGAGCTGTCTGGGATTGCTGGGCTATCTCTAGCCTTTACCTTGTCGACCTTAAAAAAGGGTGGCCTTAATTTCGGTCATCTAAGGACATGTGAACGACTGGAATGAGTCCCTGTGTAGCAACTGCAGTGTGTCACTAGTTTCACCACTCTTTGTGCTATATGTATGACATATTGTGCAGTCGACCTAACGTCACATTTCAAATAGATCAACGATCAGACTGATAAACTGCTCCCCTTATCGGATTCCACTGCTGTTTGAACAACAGAGTCACATACTAATCTCTGCACTCGATTTATCTGCTACGTCCACAGAATAATCTCAATGAGAACCACGTACAATGTGTATTCTGATATCAGAGTGGCCTCTGAAATAGTATAGAAGATTGAAGAATACAATTATTTTGTAACAGACTACCGGTGCTAGCGGACCCTATGGTCAGAGAGTAACACCCCATTTCCATAGATTTTTAGATCGATCTATCCCTGTGGGGAGTCTCACTAGATTACTGTCAGCTTGGCCGGCTTAAGCGTCTGTCCCGCCTACTAAAAGCTGGTGCCCGCTCGGCTGATTGCAATTTAGCGTGAACCCCCAGGGAGTTAGGTCGATCTAAAACTTAATCTTTAGATCGATCTAAATCTCTGGGAAAGCACCCTAAGACCCCATTCCCACAGATTTTAGATCAATCTATCCCTGTGGGGAGTCTCACTAGATTACTCTCAGCTTAGTCGGCTTAAGCGTCTGTCCCGCCTACTAAAAGCTGTAAGGGGGTAATTAACTACCGTGCGCGCTCGACTGACTGCAATTTAGCGTGAACCCCAGGGAGTTAGGTCGATCTAGATGGATCGATCTAAATCTATGGGAATCACTCTAAGAGGCACACACGTAATTCGGGCAGTTCTCGTTGCACGTGAAATCTTTAAAGCGATTAAAGTTTACCTTAGTTATCGATAGGTACATGGACTCTGTAGATAAGGATCCACACATGGCGGTATCCCCCAGGTCACGTTCCAAAATAAATATACAGTGTATGATTTACATTGGCAAGGCAGGGGATGATTACACATAGCCTCCTATGACTACACCTTTACACCGGGTATTTGCACCAAAAAAGTGAGCATATGAGTAGCGTCTGAGACACACACATTCTACTATGTAATAATTGCATTATTTCTTTTTTTTCTGTTTCATATTATATATATAGCCTAGTGAAGTTAGCCTCCAGTATGCACTTAAAAAAATTAAAAAATGAAAGGGATAAAGAACAGGCTTGTACACGTAAATATTAGATAAGTTTTTTAATATCCATTTTTCTTTTGTGGGACGCTGCCCGCCTGGCTCAGAGGCCGCCGGGTTGCCAGATACCTTTGTAACTCATGGTTCCTCAAGCGCTTTTTGAATGCCTTGGGCCCATTGTTTTCTTTATGAATTGTTCCTTTGCTCCCTGCGGAATAATTTCGTTATAGGATATTGCCAGGGTAGGGTAAGTAACTTTTTTATAGAAAATTCTATAGCAGAAATTAGAAGTTTTTAATTTATGCTATGCAGATTCCCTGTAAGTATAACGCATCATGATACTAGTATCTCACGCGACTCAAGTCCACATGCTAGAGGAAAAACACATTAATCACCCGAGAGGCTAAAAAAACAAAAAAACAAAAACAAACAGATTTACAACTACATCGCGTTTCTGGCCGTAAACTTGACCTCCAGTTCATAAAAATCTGCCAAATGACGTAGCACTCTATGACGCGTTACTGCTCCGCGAGCTTAGTACTTATTCCAATGAGGTTTGGCGAAAACGACCGAGGGCTATATCTAGTATAGAAAGAAAGCAGGAAATATATGTTCAAATAATATTTATTTTCTGGAGTATGAAATTATACCATGTGGTATTTCTTTTAGTTATGCTATTTGAAACCAGAAAAATATATGGTGGCATTTGGCCGGGTTTAATGACAAACATTTGATATTTTACAGACCCAAAAACATGTTAGAAATAATCCTGGAAGTTTGAAATTTCTTGATTAATCGAGTGATGGCAGGTCCTAACTGTAAAAATATTGGGGCTCTCTTGGAAAATTAACCAAGTGGGAGGGGGGGGGGGGGTCAGGGTTTTTTTTTATCTTTTTAATCACGCCAGTCAAAAGAACAGGAGGGAGGAAAAGGTGTGGCTCTTTTGAATGGTCATTTACATGTACCTACTCGTTTTACCTACCTAAAGACAAACAATGCGCAATTTAAACTTTCGGGGTTCATAACAAAATTGTCAAGTGCTTAATATTAGACGAAAAGGTTTCTTTTCTATTAATAATGTATAAATTATTTAGTGCTGCAGTGATTCTAGATTGATTCGACCTTTTATATCGGGCACGACATTAATATAAGCATTCAAGGTCTAACGTTTTTTTAAATTTTTTTGTTGAAAAAGAACATCCTGCCCCAATGTATCGGTGGGTTATAACAGAGTCGGTTATGGAAACACGCAGAACAACCTAAAACTTCCCCAATATCGGAAGGCCGCGACAAGGTAGACGTGCATGTAAATAAAAACGCTATATAGTCATTGTGCTGGATATGGAATCGGGATGGTACGAGAACGAAATTGGACTCGGGTTGGACCGGGCAAATGACAATATTAATTTTGTAAACAGATAAATGAATGATAAATTATTTTGAAAAGTATATAATAAAAATAAACATTAAATTAAATTCGTACTACATATTGGATCATCATACATTCTGATATTGGCTCTAAACTTACTTTATAAATACAGTGCCACACAGCGTAATTCTGTCTATTACATGCATGCACAGACCTATACATTATGTGTAAATACGACGAGGTATTTTTTTGCCTCATAAGAAAAGAGCAAAAAAAGGGCTATATATATTTATACTTCTTTACTACATAAAATGTTTTTCAACAACAGAAAAAATATTGGTTCATTTTAAAAGTAAAAATTGACAATAAACCATCAATATATTGTGAACTAAGTATTCATTGTAATTTTAAACATATTCTAATAGCCATTTGCTAAATACCAAACTAAGTTTATGAATACAGTAACTCGATCTAAACATTCATAACACATAGCAGCACGACATTCAAACATAAATTTTACGCCACAGATGTTATACACTGTACAACTGTGTTGCCCAACTACAATTGTAAAGTCACATGATAAAAAGTCCGTCAACATTGTCCAGTCTTTCTTGCTTCGCCTTGTAACTCTGAGTCTCTCTACTCCTTACGTCTAACTCCTGAAATTGTCACTTAAAGAAAACAGTACAACAACTGTTTGGATTTGTTCTGTTACAAGTTTCTAAGCGTTGTGTAATCCGACCTTGTTGATATATTGGACGAAAGAGTATACCTGATAGGCCTACCAATACCCGTGGGGTTGAAAAAGACTAGTTTTAGGTCGGTAATCGTTCTACATGTACATCTGGGCGTGTGGCTCTTAGGCTCTGTTCTCACAACTTTTAGATCGATCTATCACCGCGGGGAGTCTCACTAGATTACTGTCAGATAATCCCCCTTAAGTGTCCGTCCCCGCCTACTACAAGCTTTAAGGGGTAATTAACTTTCGTGTCCGCCCGGCTGACAGCTATTTAGCGTGAACCCCCAGGGAGTTAGGTCGATTCAATGTAGGTCGATCTAATCTATGAGAATGGGGTGTTATCCCCCTCCAATACGTTAACCACACCAGCCCGACGTGCGGGAAGCAGTGAGGTGACGGTCCCAGTCTACATATTTTTTACCAAAATTTTGTTCACGTAAATGAGCCTTCAAAATATATATTTCTTCAAAATCAAACACGAAATTGCTTCTCAATTTCGGCATCCACCCAACCCCCATGTATACCCAACCACATGCATACACAGGCAGGTATTTAATTTGCTTTCGAAGTGCCTACTTACAATGACCAAACTGAACACACTACGCTTTTCATTTGCATGGAGTTGTCCAGAACAATTGTCACACGTTTGGTTCTACTATTTCTGATACTCAAGAAACATGAGGTCTCACACCAAAAAGATCATATAAAAGATTTACTCTTTCAAAAGAATCACACGATTTTCTAGCCCCTATTACACTGACCTCCTATTCATAACTATATTGATAACCGCCTCTCTGTTGATCAATTTTTGGGAATTATTAAAGCAGAGTATATGCCTATATACGGCACTGATTTCTGAAATACGCAGTCCATATATGACAGGGTCCAGAAGCGTGTTCAGCAAATGCAAGTTACCAGCGACAACATGAACAGTTCTGAAACCACCAGGGATGGGCGACGAAACCAAGTCGAATGAGAAATGCACTGTAAAAGCCACGACGCCAGTGCTCAAGAGGACGAAGTCTGTAGCCCAAAGCATCGCTATAGTTAGACTTGTCTTAAAGGCTTTTTTCGCCTAGCGTGAGGGGCCTTGTGTGATCTGTTTTCGAGCTTTGTAGAGTAGTAAAGTTAGCATGACCGTGTTGCCAACAAACGCTATGGCAATTGTTATACTTCCGGTCCCACTTACGGCTAAATACACTGACTGAGACATCAGCGTAGCTAAGCAACCATCTTGGGGTTCTTTTATATAGTTGAAGATGATTCCCACGGAGAAGGAGACCACAGGGATGACATAAGACAAGATCACGAAAACAGCCGTTGGTTTCTTGTTTTTCTTCTTGGTAAAATCCAAGGGATACCATACGGTGGTGAGTTGGTGGTAGACGAGCGAGGTAGTAGCCATCAGAGGCAATAGAGTGAAATAACTCATCAGACAAACGGTAAACCTCTCAAAGCAAGCTAAGTTTAATAAACCAACTGGGGTGTTCTCGCCAGAACCATGGACCGTGCTGGTAGCGTTCTCGGTGAGGTTGGTCGTCTCACGAAAGAAAGAAGCACCGTCGACTGACTTTCTAGGGTTCCTGGATGGTGGAATCTTCGTCTGAATGTAGATACTGACGCATATTGTTACCGCCATGCTCACGGCTAGCATTAGGTCTGACACTGCCAAATTCACCAAATTGATTTGAAATGTTGTAAGGGGCCTTGTCAAGCGCCCCAAGGCTACCAAAGAAATACTGTTCATCGTTACAGCGAAAACAGATATCGCTAAAAGGATCTCCCGAGACGGCGGTAAAAGCACTTGTTCAAACCGTGCGATGAAGATCTCAAAATCAGACGAATTCAGCATTCTGAGTTTGGTAAATGTTAACCACGGAGGTATATCGTACTAAATCACGCCTTACAGTAATTTCTTTTTATAGGGTTTATTAACGATACACCAAATATAATCTGTTATTGACGCTGATGAAAAACAGAAACGCATTCTTATGTCAAATGCATCTTAATCTTCCATATATGTTATTTCCTTTATCACCAGAACGATTTTCAAGATGAGATGAAATTGGCAATAATTCAATGTCATATCTGCCGGTAGATTGAAAATAATAACCAATGACCATCACATCGATTACGGTTACAAGTTTTATCATGCTGTCACAGTTTATGCGTGCTTGTGATCAAGGGCTATTTGGTGCTAACTGAACCGTCAAGATAATGATCACTGTTCGTATATGTTGGTTAATGGCATTCTTCTCTTCGTATTCAAGAATCGCTGCTTGGACTTTCCTGCATTTTGGATACGAAGACTTATTCCACTTTCAAACTGATAAAATATCCAGCGTCACTTATATTGTATTAGCTGTTTCACGAAACAGCAGATGTTGAAGTTGCGAAGATCAGTAGCAAATCCAAGAAACACCATGCCCCTTTGATCCAGCAAAGTGTAAGCTATTTTGACCACTCGTATTACTCTCATCATCATGTTTACATCTCTTTTAAAACTGGATTTTTTCAGATCTTATTAAGACTAGTACTACAATCATTAGACCTATCTTGAAAAGTAAATCTTGTTTCCACTCTCCAGAAAATTATAGTCCTTTTCTTTGAAAGGTTGTCGAAGACATCGTCTCTATTCCCTAGTCTAATGATCTCCTCGAAAAAATGCAATCAAGAAGGATTTACTCGTGGGTGCCGAAAAACACCCAGTCATATTACTAGTCCTTCTTGGCCTGTCAACGGCTTTTAATACGGTACACCATCAATTGTTTCTCACTTTCTTAGAGGAGTACATTGGGATTTAAGGAAAGTCCTTGAACTCTTCCGCTCCTATCTAAATGGCAGGGCACAACCGGTGAGATTTGTATCTCACCTGGTCTATCATAACTAGCCCATGATGTCCCCCAAGGAAGTGAAGTGGGCCCTCTCCAGGAGTGGCATATTTAGAGGGGGTCAGGGACCCCCCCCCCTTCGATTTCTAAAAAAAAATCACACCAATGGTCTCCTCTTAAAATTATAATTTTGACTATTGAATCACAGTTCTAAACCGTACCAAATGGCACCATTCGCCCTCTTAAATACCAATTTATTCGGGGTCCTTCGCATCCGCGGACCCCCCCCTTCATATAATCCTGGATACGCCCCTGCTCTCCAGTTCTGTATCTGCACACTACCCCTTGTTGAAACCAAACGTTTCCACAGAATTCACTTTCACATATACAGTACATTGACGACACTCAACTTTATGTTATATGTAGCATCAAGAATACTGAAATGTCTTTAACAAAAATGAAAAGCTGTATTTCCGACCTCAGGGCCTGGAAGATAAAGAATAAACTAATAATAAATGGTAGCAAAACGGAATTTATATAGCTAAATGCTCTCAGACACAACGAAGCTCTGTTTTTCCTCATAATTACATAAGACTAAGATATATGTATTACTGAAATTTGTCATTTGTTTATGACAAAAAAAGTAATTTGATACAAAGTAACAAAAACGAAAGATAATTATACATCCCCCACACTATATAACTACCATAATACATAATTACTAAAGTAGGATTATGAGTTAAACAAACATTAACTAATATAAAATATGTGAACATAAAAGCTACTGGAGCAAAAAGTAGGCGCAAATGACAAATAAAGGTCCATACTAATAATAATACTAATATAATTACCATAATACATAATTACTAAGGAAGGATAATGAGTGCAACAATAATTAATGGAGATAATATATGTGATCAACAGAACCTGCCGGAGCAAAAAGTAGGCACACATAAAAAAATAAAGGCAGAAAATTATTATTTCTAAAGGAATGCGTCAAACAATAAATAAGATAAAAATGTGAACAACAAAGGCTGCGAAACAAATGAAAAATAAAGATCACTCGCCATATATTGTAAAAATCAATATATAGAGAGAAAAAGCAGTGACTTACGCAGGTGTTGGGGGGGGGGCGACAGAGGGTTTCCTCATGAAAATTTAAAGAAGAACAAATTAAATGAGCTTAAAGTGTAGCTGTTAAAGCTGTCCAAGTTTACCACTAAGGAAAAAAGGCTGGTGATCTTCACCGCAGCTAAAAGCTGACTGACTGCACACTGAGCTAGTTCAATAGAAAAAAATAGCACTGACAATTACAATTTAAACAAATGAGCGTGCCTAGACACAGTGTCACTACCCTGGTTATCTGTTAACACAGTGCCCGGTCAACTATTTTATAGGTCAAAATGTGCATACACTTAAATTACCCCTATAAATTTACAGCTTTTTTTACGTAAACATAATTAATTATTTCCTCCCCTAGATCAATATTTGCAAAGATTTGTCTGGAAATGAAAAAAATATTGATGTTTTTAACCTATTTGGTGAATAGCGATAGACACATTTAAAGGTTAACTCCCCCAATTACTTTAACACTTAGGATGTCCATTTTTTCAATTGTTAAGTGCTTAAAATGAGGGGGTTAATGACACTTAAAAAAGATTTCTTGAGCTATTTTAATTCTGTGTACATCATGTAACCATAAATTGATTGGCATCTTCTCGGATACGATATTAGCACATGGGCTCGAATTCTAACGCTTTTTAGTTTCTTAAAACAGACCGTTTAATTCTTAGGGATGGACAAAGAGATTTTAAGTCGAATGAAAGAACAATGGTAAACTCCATGACACCGGAGCTGCAGAGTACGAAGACGGTGGCCCACATTGCTATAGTTTGACTTGCTTTGAAGGTCTTTTGGCATTTTTTTTAGTACGATTTGCTATCTGAGGTATAATTGGCATAATTCAAAGTCATATCTTGACTGATGATAATAACCCCCGTGTCGACTAAGGTTGCAAGCACCTCCTACTGTCACAGATAAAACATAATAGAGTTAATGTGTTTCCGTAATTATTCATAAGGGGTTATTTGGTGTTAACTGAAGAAGTCGTTATGATAATCACTATTAGTATATATTATATTCGTTCATTTTGCTTAAATGCACTCTGCCAGGGATTGAATCGTCAAATGATTTTTCTAGGAAAATAGCAATTTTCTCAGACTTACGAATCATTGTTCGACTCGTTCCTCCATTTAGATACGCTGTTTTTATTCCAATTTTGATTTGATAGTTTAGTACTGAATGAATGGCCAGAACGACATCTCATTTCCCTGACCTTCACCGTCCTTGGTTTACTTTTCTCTTGATAACCATAGAAAATGGAGTGGTGTTTTGCATTGCGGCCCTGTATCTTGCGTGGTATTTTTCATTTTGTATATTTTATACATTTTCTTTTATCGTGCCATATTCTTACTTATACTCAAAATTGCATTGCTTTGTTCGATGAAGAAGGCGTAATGCAAGTGATATTATAAGCAATAGGAGTCTTCAGAACTTCCTCATGTAGTATTTAGTCATAGGATCAATCGAACGATGCTGAGATAATTGAGAACCATAATTGCCGGGATGGTTTCAAATATTACTGAATTATTTGTTGTGTTGGTTTTACTTGGTGGATAGCGACAAACACAGAGTTCGATTAATTCCGCCACTAAAGGCGAGACAATTTGCACGAATTTAACACAGACGTTGCTATCCAAGAAAGTCATTTTTTTCTGCATTGCGCTTTACATACATGCATATTATATATATCTTCACCGCCGTCATTCTTTAGTAAAACTGTTGAAATATCTAGATACGAAATCCCAACGATTAAACTTTATTTGCTTTATGAGCGTTCAATTATCCCCTTAAAAAGGTTGATTAAAAGAGCAAGCACAATAAAGCAAACTGGGAATAATAGTTTATATACCTGAGCTACATAACTTCATACAGATGGAAGCTTTTATTTGTTTGTTTGTTTGATGATGATGGTGGCCACTTGCCCCAAAAGTCTTTTGACAAACAAAATACATAGCAACGGAGTTTTAGTTGTCAGGAGGTTAACTCTTTTTAATCACGTCAGTTAATGGAACAGGTTGCAATGGAATGCATAACATAAAAATCTTTGCCTATTCACAAACGTGCTTGAAATTTACTTCCTTCGCACCAAAATAAAGACATCCAATACATAATTTAGAGTTTGGCGGTTTATACAAAATTGTCATGCGGTTAAAAAGGTGGTTAATAGCGTTTAAATAGTTTTTTATGACCAATATTAATTGTGAATACGTTATGGAGTAACACAGTGATGACAAATACGATATTAGAAACAGGATTTGAGTTTCAACGCTTTTAATTTATTTATTATTTTTATTCATTTATTATTATTTTAGAAATAGATAACATCTTTCCCCAATGTATTGGTGGGTTATAACCGAGTCGTTTGCGTGTGCGATTGCAAAATCACAGAACTATCTGAACTCCCCCAATATCGGAAGGTCACGTAAGGGTATATATGTGCATGTAAATAAAACCGCTAAAGCCATCGTGCTTGATCTGCATAGAATCATGAGCACGTAATTGGGCGCTAGATGGACCGGGCAATTTGCAATGCATCATTTGAAAACACTTATATCAACGGCAAATCAATCTAAAATTAATAAAGAAAATGAACAATAAATAAACACCATACTATTTATTGAATTATTATACATAGAGATATTGGGCTCTATTTGCTCATGCAATATCAAACTCACTTTTTAATACAGTACCACACACTGTTTAGTTATTGCATGCATGCACAGACCTTCATACGGCATCCATGTGAAAATACTAGAAGTGTGTTGTTTTTGAACCTCACAAGAAAAATGCAATATAGTGCCTACATTATATAATGCCTTTCTTTTCATCATTTAATGTTTTACAAAAAATTGAATCATATCAAAAGTATGGAGTAAAAAAAATAATTTAAAATAAACTGTGGATTGACTATTTCTTGTAATATAAACCATATTCTTTTTGCTAAATACCAAACTCATTTAATAAATACAGAAACTCGAACTAAATAAAACATCTAACCCAACGAATCCATACAGAATTGTTACACCAAAAATGCTATATAATATACAAATATATCCAACACAAACAACTGCACAGTCATATCCATATCCTCTCTTACTTCATCTAGCGATGCTGAGCACGTGACAGTCTTTCTCCTAGTTGAAGCTCATTTCTGGAATCGTAACGTAAACAAAACCATTATGATTTGATCTGTTACAACTCTGTAGGCGTAAAGTACTCCGACCCTTTTGATTTAAGTTGAAGGGGCAACCAAATTGGCCTTCAAATTTGACGTGGTTTTGATTTTTTTAGTCAGGCAGTCGTTCCACAAAATTTGAAGGGATTATCTATCACCCCTCTTAAATTTTCCAACCACACCATTACTACGTGCAGGAGGTAGTAGTTTGAGGGTCTCAGTCTAAATCTTTTTACCAAAAATTTGTTTACTTATTAGGATATCAACTGTTTGTTTTGGAAGAAAAAGGATTTCCTACGAAAAACGACAATTTTCACATAATTACCAATGGTTTAAGAACCAATAATTACATTCAAAGTTAGTCCATGTTGTTTTTCTAAAAAAAATATTGTTGGTAAAGCCATCTATGAAAGTCCTCGTGGTCCTATGGCAAGCTTAGATTCCAGAATAATTGCCATAACCGCTGACTTAAAGTTAACATGGAATATATTACATTTCTATGAGTTGTTTACAATGTTTTTTTGATGAAATATGAATCTTACTCGAACACTTGTAATACCTTTATATAAGCTTCCAAAACATATGTCTTTAAACTCAAACACTGCTTTTCCGATTTCTTAATGCCCCCCCCCCCCCCCACGAGCACACAAAGAAGTATTAAATTTGGTTCCCAAGTGCGCATACCAACCTTCAATAATCAAATTGAAAACAAGTTGAAAAGAGGTGAAAAGAAGAAACACAACAAGCCTATCCCAACTATATTTGAATTCAAGAAATATGAGGTCTTACCAGAAATACTTCATATTAAAATTTCACACCTTCGAAAGAGCCACACGGGTTTTGAGTGCCATGAGATTCTACTGACCTCTTATTCAGTGTAGCTATATCGATGGGAGCCTCTCTGATGTTTAATTTTTGTGAGTTATAAAAGCGCAGCATACGCGTATATGCTTGTCTGACTTCCGGAATACGCAGGCCATATATGATAGGGTCTAGAAGCAAATAAGTGACAACGACGTAAACAATGCCGAATCTTTCAGGGATGCGCAAAGAGATTAAGTCGAATGAGAAAACCATGGTAAAAACCACGACGCCGGCACTCCAGAGGACGAAGACGGTGCCCCATAACATCGCTATAGTTTGGCTTGTCTTGAAGGCATTTTTTGCCATGCCCTTCGATGGACCTTGTGTCATCTGTTTCCGCGCTTTGTAGAGGAGTAAGGTTAGCATGACCGTGTTGCCAATGAATGCTATGGCAGTTATTATACTGCCAGTTCCACTGAGGGCTAAATCCACTGACTGAGACATCAGAGTAGCTAAGCAATCATCTTGGGGTCTCTTTATACAGTTGTAGATGATTCCCACGGAGAAGGAGACCGCTGGGATGAGGTAGGCCAAGATCACAAAAGCCGCCGTTGGTTTCTTGTTGTACTTCCCGGTCAAGTTTAAAGGATGCCACACAGTGGTGAGTTGATGGTAGACGAGAGATGTGGTGGCAATCAACGGCAATAAAGTAAAATAGGCCGTGAGAGTAACCATAAACCTCTCAAAGCAAGCCAAGTTTATTAAACCAAATTGGGCATTCCCATCGGAATCACGGGCGATCGTGTCTTCACCAAATGCCAAACTGGTAGCGTTCTCAGTGAAGTTGGTCGTCTCAAGAAGGACAGACACACCGTCTTCTGAGTCTCTAGGGTTCTGGAAAGGAGGAAACATCGCCCNGCCAAACTCAGTGAAGTTGGTCGTCTCAAGAAGGACAGACACACCGTCTTCTGAGTCTCTAGGGTTCTGGAAAGGAGGAAACATCGCCCGGATGTGGATGTTGAGGCATAATGCTACCACCATGGTCACTGCAAGCATTAGGTCTGACACTGCCAAATTCACCAAATTGATTTGGAATGTTGTAAGGGGCCTTGTCAAGCGCCCCAAGGCTGCCAAAGAAACACTGTTCATCATTATAGCGACAATAGCTAGCGTAAGAAGGATCTCCCGAGACGGCGATGAAAGCGCCTTTGCCGGCCGCGCCATGTAGAACTGAAAACCAGTGACATTAAACATTGTGAGGTTGGTCAGTGTCAGCCACGGCGGTATTTCTTACTAAATCACGCCCTACCTTGATACTCTTATATACAGATTTTAGACGATATAACATAAGTTATGATAAAGAAGTTTTTAAAACCAGAAACGCATTCTTACATGTACATCAATTTTTATTATTCGTCCTTAAATGATGTATCCTTTGTTATCAGTACCATTTGCTACGTGAGGTATAATTGGCATCATTCAAAGTCATATGTAGACTGATGATAAAATAATAACCAATTACCCACGTGTTGACTAGGGTTGCAAGCCTTTTTCTACTGGCACAGATAAAAGAAACTGCTTACGAGTTTCCTTCATTAATTATTGGGGGCTATTGGTGATGACTGTGGAAGTTGTAAATATGATGATGCCCATCAGAATTTATTGTATTCATTCATTCCGCACAAAAGCATTCTGCATTGGACTTGCCCGCTTTAATGGTTTTTCTAGGAATATGTCCGTTTTCACTTGCTCACGAACCATTAGTCTACCAGTTCTAACATTAATATAAGATTTTTCATTCCGTTTTCAATTTGATAGTTTAGTTCTTAATGACTGACCAGGAGTTTAGAACAACATCTGCCTTCCCTGACCTTCACCGGGCATGACTTACTTATCACTGCCTAAAACTAGAAAACGGTGAAGGGTTTTGCATTATACACAAGAAGTATTTTCTTTAATTGTGTTTTAACACAAATTAAAGATTAAAATCTTACTTACACTCTAAATTGCATTTTTTTTCTTTTGAAGAGGTTGGCATAATGCAAGTGATACTTATAATCAGGAGAAGTCTTCATTCTGTTGAAAACGCTTTTCGTATTGATGAATAAGTGACTTCTTTGCCTAAGAGCCCTCTGGCTGGCATACCAAAGACATACAGACGGAGTGGTGATGGGGTGTCAGTGGGGTATCTCGTTTCAAAAACGTCAGTGAAAGCACAGGCTGCAGGGAAACGGTACTGTTCTTTAATGATTATCTATTCTCAGGAGAGCGTTAACTAGAAATAAAGCGCTCTTCCTTCGCGCTTGAATAAAAAATCAATTTGCTACTTGAACACTGGCGCTTCATACGAATTTTTAAGTGCTTTAAATGATATGGTTAGTAACATTCAAACAGGTTTCTTGATGTATATTGATTTTGTGTACATAATGCAACAATGCATTGGTTTGACATTTTGAGACGCGATATCAACACAGGGGTTTGAATTCTTAAGGTTTTTATTTTCTGAAAAACAACACCCCTTTCCCCAATGTATCGGTGGGTTATAAGAGAGCCAGTTGTGTGGGGGATTGCACAGAACTATCTAAAATTTCCCAAAAAATTTGGAAAGTCACGACAGAGTGAACGTGTTTAAAAAAAACGCCCTGGATTTGGAATCGGTAAGGCACGAGGACGGAACCGGCGCCGAGTTGCATAGAAGAAATTACATTGTTCCTATTGCAAACAGAAAAAATAAACGATAAATCAATCTAACTTTTAAATGGTGAAAATGAACAATAAATAAACGTTGTTCTATTTATTGTTATATCATACATTCTGGGATTGGGATCGATCTGTTAAGTTAATACCAAAACTTACTTTATAAAATAAAGTACCACACCCTTTTATTGTGTCAATTGCAGGCATACACAGACCTATGGTTAATGCCACATGCCCAGCACTCCAGAGAACGAAAAGGGTAGCCCACAACATCGCTATAGTTTGACTTGTCTTGAAGGCCTTTTTCGCCATGTTCTTTGATGGACCATTTATTATCTGTTTCCTTGCTTTGTAGAGGAGTAAAGCTAGCATGACCGTGTTGCCAACGAACGCTATGGCTGTTGTTATACTGACAGTTCCACTGACGGCTAAATACACTGGCTGAGACATCAGAGTAGCTAAGCAATCATCTTGGGATTCCTTCACATAGTTGAAAATAATTCTCAATGAGAACGAGACCAATGGGATGAGAAAGGACAAGATCACGAAAATGCGCCTTTACTGGCCTTCACCGGGCATGGTTTAATTCTAACTTCATTATTCAAAGTCATATCTAGACTCATATATGATTATAATGACCCATAATCCTCGTGTTCACTAGGGATACAAGCTTTATCCTACTGTCACAGAAAAAAGAAACAATTTACGAGTTTCCTTCATTAATTTTAAGAGCTATTGGTACTGATTGAAGAGGTTGTAAATATAATGATCACTACAGGAATATGCTGTTTTCATCCATTCCGCATAAAAGCACTCTAAATGGGACTTACCCGCTTAAATAATTTTTTCTCGAAAAATAACCGTTTTATTACTCACTAACCATTGGTCTACACTTTCGAACATTAAGTAAGAATTTCCATTCTGTTTTCAATTTAATAGTTTAGTTCCTAATGACAGGCCACGCGTTTAGAACAACATCTGCTTCCCGTGACCTTCACCGGGCATGACTCACTTATCACTGCCTAATACTATAAAATGGTGAAGGGTTTTGCATTGTCGCTCTGTATCTTGCATGTTATTGCTATTTTGTATACAATTAGTAATTTTTTAATTGTGTCAATCTTACTTACACTCTAAATTGTTTTTTTTTTTTTTTTTTTTTTTTTTTTTTAAGAAAAGGTTGGCATAATGCAAGTGATACTTATAATCAGGAGAAGTCTTCAAAGTTTCATACTGTTGAAAACGCTTTACGTATTCCTGAATAAGTGACTTCTTTGCCTAAGAGCCATCTAGCTGGCATACGAAAGACATACCGACGGAGTGGTGGTGGGGTGTCAGTGGGGTATCTCGTTTCAAAAACGCCATTTAACAGACTGCAGGGAGACGGTGCTGCTCTTTCATGGTTATCTATTCTCAGGCGGGCGTTAACTAGAAATAAAGTGTTCTTCCTTCGCGCCTGAATAAAAAATCAATTTGCTACTTAAACATTTCATATGAATTGCTAAGTGCTTTAAATGATATGGTTAATAACATTCAAACAGGTTTCTTGATCTTTTTTTATTCTGTGTACATTATGCAACAATGCATAGATTTGACTTTTTTGGACACGATATCAACACAGGGGTTTGAATTCTTAAGGTTTTTATTTTCTTAAAAACAACACCCCTTTCCCCAATGTATCGGTGGGTTATAAGAGAGCCAGTGGTGTGAGGGATTGCACAGAACAATCTAAAATTTCCTAGAAATATTGGAAGGTCACGACAGAGTGAACGTGTTTAAAAAAAACGCCCTGGATTTGGAATCGGTAAGACTCGAGGACAGGACCGGCGCCGAGTTGCATAGAAGAAATTACATTGTTCCTTTTGCAAACAGAAAAATAAACGATAAATCAATGTAAATTTTATATATTGAAAATGAACGTACTATTCATTGTTATATAATGCATTCTGATATTGGGCTCGATCTGTTTAGTTAATACCAAATCTTACTTTATAAATGCAGTACCACGCACTTTTATTTTGTCAATTGCCGGCATACACAGACCTACATACATGCGACCTTCATGTGAAAATACGAGATGGCATCACTTTTGGGCCTCAACAAAATATAATTTCTTTATTGAAAATTATTAATAAACTGAGTATTGATTGTAATTTTAGACATGCATACTAATAATTGAAACAGAATTTTAAACTTAAAATGCTATAGAACGACACACATCACCTGTATTATCACTTTTATTACACATTTATATTAAAAAACGTCGTCAACCATTGCCAGCAATCGTAGCTATCAACATTCTGACATCATTTACTGGAGCTGAAGGTGCGACAGTCTAAATTAAACCATGAGCATTGGTATGTCCTATTCCAACTTTGAAGGCATAGAACTCCGATCCTATTGATTTTAGTTGAAAAGGCCTTAGCAATAGGCTTCCAATCTTTCGTAGGGTTGAAAAGAGTTTAAGAGTATTTTTAGGTGGCAGTCGTTCCTCATTGACGTCAGGACCATAGCCCCCACTTTCCTCTCCCCATTTTTGGAACACATACAGAAAGCAGTATAGGTTCCATTCTTTTTACACAAACATTGACGTTTTGAATAAGACTTAAAAATGCATATATCTTTAAAATCAAGCACTTTTTTCTGAATGCCCACTCCCAGCACGCAGACACAGGCACGCATCAAATTTGCTAGGTGCCTACTTACAATTACAAACCGATAAAAACAGACTTTGTATTAACATGGCCATGTTAATACAAAGGAGTTGAACAGGCGAACAAGTTCAAACCTACTATATTTACTACTCAAGAAATATGAAGTTTTACAACAGAAAGAGATTATATTAAAATTTCTCTTCTTCACAATTATCGTTCGGTTTCCGAGTTTCATGAGGTTCTACTGACTTATTACCTGATGTAGCTTTATCGATGGGCAGCTCGTTGATGTTACATTTTTGTTGGTTTTTGAAGCTCAATATACGGGTATATGCTTGTCTGACTTCGGGAATGCGCACGCCATATATGATAGGGTCCACAAGCGGATTCAGCGTATACAGTTGAACGCTAACGACGTTAACAATGCCGAAACTCTCAGGGATGGATGATGAGATCAAGCTGAATGAGAAAACTATGGTTAATGCCACAAGCCCAGCACTCCAGAGAACGAAAAGGGTAGCCCATAACAAAGCTATAGTTTGACTTGTCTTGAAAGCCTTTTTCGCCATGTTCTTTGATGGACCATTTATTATCTGTTTCCTCGCTTTGTAGAGGAGTAAAGCTAGCATGACCGTGTTGCCAACGAACGCTATGGCTGTTGTTATACTGACAGTTCCACTGACGGCTAAATGCATTGGCTGAGACATCAGGGTAGCTAAGCAGCCATCTTGGGATTCCTTCACATAGTTGAAAATAATTCCCAATGAGAACGAGACCGCTGGGATGAGAAAGGACAAGATCACGAAAACAGCCGTTGGCTTTTTGTTGTACTTCTTCGAAAAATCTAAGGGATGCCACAAAGTGGTGAGTTGGTGGTAGACGAGCGAGGTAGTGGCCATCAGCGGTAATAGAGTGAAATAAATTGTGAGAACAACTGTAATCTTCTCAAAGCATGCCACGTTTATTAAACGAAATGAGGCTTTCTCGTTGGAATTGTGGGCGGTCGCATCTTCTCCAAATGCAGTACTTGTAGCGTTCTCGGTGAGGTTGATTGTCTCATGAACGGCATTAACACCGTCTACTGATTCTCCATGGTTCTGGGAAGGTTGTATCATCGTCTGAATGTAGATATTGACGCATATTGCAACTGTCTTGGTCACGGCCAGCATTAGGTCAGACACGGCCAAAATCACCAAATTGATTTGAAATGTTGTAAGGGGCCTTGTCAAGCGCCCCAAGGCTGCCAAAGATATACTGTTCATCGTTACGGCGACAACAGATAGCGTAAGAAGGATCTCCCGAGACGGCGATGATAACGGCTTTACCAACGGCGCGATGTCCATCTCAAAATCAGACGTATTCAATATTCTGAGTTTGTGAAATGTTAACCACTGAAGTATATTGTACTAATTCTAGCCGTACAGTCTTCCCCTTAAATACAGATTTTGACCGATACAACGTATAATAATTACCCTGATGTCGACTAGGGTTGCGAGCTTTTTCCTATTGTCACAAAACAGTTTTCGTGTTTCCGCCATTTATTATTAAAGGCTACTTGGTGCCAACTTGCGTAGTTGTAAAGATAACCATCAGTATTAGAACGTATTGAATTCATTCATTCCGTTTAGATTAACTATCTTAGGGAATTAACTGCCAAAATTATTTTTCTTGGAAAAAACAAGTTTTGCCTACTCACGTATCATTGTTCAACACGATGCTTTATTCCATTTTGAAGTTGACAGTTTAGTCCTAAATTACTGACTAATCGTTTAGAACAGCATGTGCCTTTACTGGCCTTCACCGGGCATGGTTTAATTTTAACTGCATTATATAAAGTCATATCTAGACTTATATATGATTATAATGACCCATAATCCTCGTGTTCACTAGGGATTCAAGCTTTATCCACAGAAAAAAGAAACAATTTACGAGTTTCCTTCATTAATTTTTGAGGGCTATTGGTACTTACTGAAGAAGTTGTAAATATAATGATCACTATAGGAATATGCTGTTTTCATTCATTCCGCATAAAAGCACTCTAAATGGGACACCCGCTTAAATGATTTTTTCTAGAAAAATAGCCGTTTTATTATTACTCACGAACCATTGTTCTACCCGTTCTAACATTAAGATAAGAATTTCCATTCTGTTTTCAATTTAATAGTTTAGTTCCTAATGACAGGTCAAGCGTTTAGAACAACATCTGCTTTCCCTGACCTTCACCGGGCATGACTAACTTATCACTGCCTAACACTACATAATGGTGAATGGTTTTGCATTGTCGCCCTGTATCTTACATGTTATTGTTATTTTATATACAATTAGTATTTTCTTTAATTGTGTCAATCTTACTTACACTCTAAATTGTATTTTTCTTTCGTTTGAAGAGGTTGGCATAATGCAAGTGATACTTATAATCAGGAGAGGTCTTCATATCTTCACACTGTTGAAATCGCTTTTTGTATTGATGAAAAAGTGGCTTCTTTGCATAATCTTGAGTCCTCTAGCTTGCATTCCAAAGACATACCGACGGAATGGTGGTGGGGTGTCAGTGGGGTATCTCGTTTCAAAAACGTTAGTTTTAGCACAGACTGCAGGGGTACGGTGCTGCCCTTTAATGGTTATCTCTTCTCAGGCGAGCGTTAACCGACATAAAGTTTGCTTCCTTCGCGCCTGAATAAAAAATCAATTTCTACTTAAACACTGGCGTTTCATACGAATTTTTAAGTGCTTTAAATGATATGGTTAGTTACATTCAAACAGGTTTCTTGATGTATATTGATTTTGTGTACATAATGCAACAATGCATTGGTTTGACATTTTGGGACGCGATATCAACACAAGGGTTTGAATTCTTAAGGTTTTTATTTTCTTAAAAACAACACCCCTTTCCCCAATGTATCGGTGGGTTATAAGAGAGCCAGTTGTGTGAGGGATTGCACTGAACTATCTAAAATTTCCCAAAAATATTGGAAGGTCACGACAGAGTGAACGTGTTTAAAAAATGCCCTGGATTTGGAATCGGTAAGGCACGAGGACGGAACCGGCGCCGAGTTGCATAGAAGAAATTACATTGTTCCTTTTGCAAACAGAAAAAATAAACGATAAATCAATCTAACTTTTAAATGGGGAAAATGAACAATAAATAAACGTTGTTCTATTTATTGTTATATCATACATTCTGGGATTGGGATCGATCTGTTAAGTTAATACCAAAACTTACTTTATAAGATAAAGTACCACACCCTTTTATTATGTCAATTGCAGGCATACACAGACCTACATACATGCGACGTTCATATGAAAATACGAGATGGCATCACTTTTGGGCCTCAACAAAATATAATTTCTTTATTGAAAATTATTAATAAACTGAGTATTGATTGTTATTTATTACATGCATACCAATAATTCAAACAGAATTTTACACTAAAAATGCTTTAGAACGACACACATCACCTTTATTACACATTTATATTAAAAAACGTCGTCAACCATTGCCAGCAATCGTAGCTATCAACATTCTGACATCATTTACTGGAGCTGAAGGTGCGACAGTCCTTACCCCGCTGAAGTCTTCTTTCTGGGGTTTTATTTCTAAATAAAACCATGAGCATTGGTATATATGTCCTATTACAACTTTGTAGGCATAGAACTCCGATCCTATTGATTTTAGTTGAAAAGGCCTAAGCAATAGGCTTCCAATCTTTCGTAGGGTTGAAAAGAGTTTAAGAGTATTTTTAGGTGGGCAGTCGTTCCTCATTGACGTCAGGACCATAGCCCCCACCTTCCTCTCCCCATTTTTGGAACACATACAGAAAGCAGTATAGGTTCCATTCTTTTTACACAAACATTGCCGTTTTGAATAAGACTTAAAAATGCATATATCTTTAAAATCAAGCACTTTTTTCTGAATGCCCACTCCCAGCACGCAGACACAGGCACGCATCAAATTTGCTAGGTGCCTACTTACAATTTCAAACCGATAAAAACAGACTTTGTATTAACATGGAGTTGAACAGGCGAACAAGTTCAAACCTACTATATTTACTACTCAAGAAATATGAAGTTTTACAACAGAAAGAGATTATATTAAAATTTCTCTTCTTCACAATTATCGTTCGGTTTCCGAGTTTCATGAGGTTCTACTGACTTATTACCTGATGTAGCTTTATCGATGGGCAGCTCGTTGATGTTACATTTTTGTTGGTTTTTGAAGCTCAATATACGGGTATATGCTTGTCTGACTTCGGGAATGCGCACGCCATATATGATAGGGTCCACAAGCGGATTCAGCGTATACAGTTGAACGCTAACGACGTTAACAATGCCGAAACTCTCAGGGATGGATGATGAGATCAAGCTGAATGAGAAAACTATGGTTAATGCCACAAGCCCAGCACTCCAGAGAACGAAAAGGGTAGCCCAAAGCATCGCTATAGTTTGACTTGTCTTGAAGGCCTTTTTCGCCATGTTCTTTGATGGACCATTTATTATCTGTTTCCTCGCTTTGTAGAGGAGTAAAGCTAGCATGACCGTATTGCCAACGAACGCTATGGCTGTTGTTATACTGACAGTTCCACTGACGGCTAAATGCATTGGCTGAGACATCAGGGTAGCTAAGCAGCCATCTTGGGATCCCTTCACATAGTTGAAAATAATTCCCAATGAGAACGAGACCGCTGGGATGAGAAAGGACAAGATCACGAAAACAGCCGTTGGCTTCTCGTTGTACTTCTTCGAAAAATCTAAGGGATGCCACAAAGTGGTGAGTTGGTGGTAGACGAGCGAGGTAGTGGCCATCAGCGGTAATAGAGTGAAATAAATTGTGAGAACAACTATAATCTTCTCAAAGCATGCCACGTTTATTAAACGAAATGAGGTTTTCTCGTTGGAATTGTGGGCGGTCGCATCTTCTCCAAATGCAGTACTTGTAGCGTTCTCGGTGAGGTTGATTGTCTCATGAACGGCATTAACACTGTCTACTGATTCTCCATGGTTCTGGGAAGATGGTATCATCGTCTGAATGTAGATATTGACGCATATTGCAACTGTCTTGGTCACGGCCAGCATTAGGTCAGACACGGCCAAAATCACCAAATTGATTTGAAATGTTGTAAGGGGCCTTGTCAAACGCCCCAAGGCTGCCAAAGATATACTGTTCATCGTTACGGCGACAACAGATAGCGTAAGAAGGATCTCCCGAGACGGCGATGATAACGGCTTTACCAACGGCGCGATGTCCATCTCAAAATCAGACGTATTCAATATTCTGAGTTTGTGAAATGTTAACCACGGAAGTATATTGTACTAATTCTAGCCGTACAGTCTTCCCCTTAAATACAGATTTTGATAGGGGGCACCTCAGGAACAATTTTAGGTTGCACGTTGAAATTGCCGGTACACACAGAGCACTTTTAATAGCAGATTACTTACAGAACCAAAGGAATGAGCAGCTATCTTGGTAATCAAAATCGCCATTTTTGAACCACATAGACAATATGTGGGTAGGCTATTACTCGCCGAATCAATGGCCTACATGTCCTTCAACAAAACTGGACCAAATTGGACAGATTTTGACTGATGCCTGGAATGTTATTCCAGATTGAACTCTAAAAACCTAACCCAAGGAATGCCTTGCCACTTGAGAGCGCTGGTAGCAGACAGAAGAGGTCAAGCGTAACAGCGACCGTTACTGTGACTAGACACTGACATGGGGGTTCTTTGTGAGGCGTGTAACTCTTTTACAGAAAATAATTTGGAAAATATGGAGATCCAAAATATCACTTTTAATTATTGTCGTATGACATAGAATAGGCAATGTGTTTTTGTTTGCTTCTCTGACGAGTTCCATTAATGAACTGATATCACAATGACATCAGAGAGATAATTAAAAGTTATTTAAACACGATTTTAATCCTTATTTTCATTTATCAGTCAGCAAAATAGGAAAAAACTGATGAAAAATGATTGGGAAAAAAATTCCATATTAACTGTCAAGTCTGTATATAATTACCATAATACATAATTACTAAGGAAGGATAATGAGTGCAACAATAATTAATAAAGATAATATATGTGATCAACAGAACCTGCCGAAGCAAAAAGTAGGCACAAATAAGAATAAAGACGGAATATTATTATTACAAAAGGAATGCTTCCAACAATAAATAAGATGAAATGTGTGAACAACAAAGGCTACGAAACAAATGAAAAATTAAAGCCGCTCGCCATATATATTGCAAAAATCAATACATAGAGAAAAAGCAGTGATTTAAGGAGGTGATGGGGGACGGTCGAGGGTTTCCTGATGAAAATTTAATAAATAAATTAAATGATCTTAAAGTACAGCTGTTAAACTTGTCCAAGTTTACCACAAAGGAAAAATGATGGTTATCTTCACCGCAGCTAAAAGCTGACCGACTGCGCACTAAGCTAGTTCAATGAAACACACACACACACACACACACACACACACACAGATAATAACAATTAAAACGAATGAGAGTGCTTAGATACAGGGGTCACTGTCCTGGTCATCTGTTAACACATTGCCCGGTCAACTATCTTTTAGGTCAAAATGCGCAGACACTTAAACTATCCTCTATAAAGATACAGCTTTTTTACATTCACCCAATTAATTATTACCTCCACTAAAAAAAAAACATTCCCTACATAAATTCCTTCAGACCATAATTGTTTTTATGGGCATCACACAGCCTCTTTACCAACAGATCCCAGAATCCCTCAGTATCAAGATATCTGAGAGTGGCCTTATTACATCTTGATTAGATTACTGGAATTCTCTTCATTATGGATGCCCTCAAGAAAATCCAAAACGTCTGCAACGTATTCAAAATATCTGTGCTCGCTTTACCCTCTAAAACGGCACTTCTTAGAAAATACCTTAATGTGGAATCATTGGTCGACCCGTGCCTGCATTTGAGTAAGAAATTTTATTCCATTTTCAATTTGATAGTTTAGTTTCAAGTGACTGGTCAGTCGTTTAAAACGCCAGCTGCCTTCCCTTATCTTTACCGGGCGTGGCTTACTTTTCACTTCATAGCACTAGAAAATGGTGTGGTGTTTTTCTTCTTAGGTCTGTTTCTTTATAATATTAATTTTAACTATATTATTGGCGTTTTCTTTTATCATATCATTCTAAGTTATACTCAAAATTGCATTTCTTCATTTAAAGAAGTAGGCACAGTGATACCTATAATCAACAGCGGTCTTTAGAACATCGTCATGAAATATATAGTCATAGGATTAATCGAACTATGCCGAGCTTAGAACAATATTTGCCAGGGTTCTTCTGGAAATGAAAAATATATTGTTGTGTTGAATTAACTTGGTGGATAGCAACAGAAACATTTAAAGGTTAACTCCCCCGATTATCTTAACACTTAAGATACCCATATTTTCAATTTGGTAAGTGCTTTAAATGAGGTGGTTAATGACACTTAAAAAAGATTTCTTGAGCTATTTTAATTATGTGTACATTATGTAACAATACATTGACTAGGCATTTTCTAGGAAACGATATCAACACAGGAGTTCGAATTCGAATTTATGTTCTTAAAACAGACCTTTTAATTCTTAGGGATGGGCAAAGAGATTTAGTAGAATGAAAGAACAATGGTAAACGCCATGACGCCGGCGCCCCAGAGTACGAAGAGGGTAGCCCACAATATTACTATAGCTTGACTTGCGGTGCAGGCGTTTTTGCCATGTTTTTCGACGGACCTTGATAATAGTACGATTTGCTACCTGAGGTATAATTGGCATAATTCAAAGTCATATCTTGACTGATGATAATAACCCCCGTGTCGACTAAGGTTGTTTACGTCATTATCTATAGTGGGTTATTTTGTGGTAACTAAAGAAGTCGTTATTATAATCACTATTGGTATATATTATATTTATTCATTCTCCTTAAATGCACTCTGCCTGGGATTGAATCGCCAAATGATTTTCAAGGAAAATAGCAATTTTCTCCGACTTACGAATTATTGTTTCACTTGTTCCTCCATTTAGATACGCTGTTTTTATTCCAATTTCGATATGACAGTTTAGTTATAAATGATTGGCCAGCCGTTTAGAACGACATCTCACTTCCCTGGCCTTCACCCTGCATGTTTTACTTTTCTCTTCATAACCCTAGAAAATGGAGTGGTGTTTTGCAATGCCGCCCTGTATCTTGCGTGGTATTTTTCATTTTGTATATTATATACATTTTCTTTTATCGTGTCATTCTTACTTATACTCAAAATTGCATTTCTTTGTTCGATGAAGAAGGCATAATGCAATTAAGCGATATAATAATCAATAGAAGTCTTCAGAACATAGTCATGTAGTGTTTAGTCATAGGATCAATCGAACGATGCTGAGATAATTGAGAACCAAAATTGCCGGGACGGCTTCAGTTATTATTAAATTGTTTGTTGTGTTGGTTTTACTTGTTGGATAGCCACAAACACAGAGTTGGATTAATTCCGCCACTCAAGGGGAGATAATTTGCAGGAATTAAACACAGACGTTGCTATCCAAGAAAGTTATTTTTTCTGTATTGCCCTTTACATACGTGTATATTATATATCTTCACTGGTGTCATTCTCTAGTAAAATTCTTGAAATGTCTCGGTACGAAATCCCAACGATAAAACATTGCCATAGTGAGAAGACACATTGAGATTAATAGCATCATTGTTAGAAAACACTTCAATATGAAATGTGTGACTAAACTGCCATCAACAACTTTGAAAGTTCGTAGTACTAAACCAAAGCCTATGGGATTGAAAACAATTCAGTCCGAAAATTGGGGAAATTTAAGCCAAACTTACAGGTTTCTGTAACCTGATGTGACGCGAATATGTGTAGCTGCTGGCAGAGACAAACCTATTCTCGGTTTGCGATGTCCTAACAGTTGTGATCATATTCAGTCAATACACAAAATCTATCGATGAATTTACTGTTTTGTTCATCCGCTTAGGTTATTTGAAGCAATGTAAGATATAATTTCACATCAACGATAGCATACCCCCGTGGCACAGCGTTACAGATGTCCCTTGTTAGGAAGTTCGTGGTGGAACAAATCATAAAAGGTTGGGAATCAGATTGTCATCGGGAAAGTTACTGGCCCAACAGCATTGGCTTCATCATTGTAGTCTTTCCTAAACCTGGGATTGTTGGCATTTGTGTAGAAAAGAGCCTTTTCGCAAGACCGAACTACCATATCAGTCGCTTTCTGGACATAATTTGGTGCCAGAGGGGTGGATATTAACAATCTGTTTGTAATTATAGATGAATTCGATTCCAGTACACTGTTATCTTCCAGTCAAATAAGAAACTTGCAGAATTCGGTTGCCTTTAGTGTGAATAATGGATAAGGACCCTTGTTCAATTGGAATGACATTTCAGTTTAAGCTGACTTAAAGCGAATCCAAACACTGCAAAACTAACACCACCGTGGTCCGAAGAAAATGGAATAGAAGAGCGTTCAATCATCCCCTTAAAAAGGTTGATTAAAAGAGCAAGCACAATAAGGTTAACTGGAAATGAATAGTTTATATACATGAGCTACATAACTTCATACAGATGGAAGCTTTTATTTATTTGTTTGTTTGTTTGTTTGTTTGTTTGCTTGATGATGATGGTGGCCACTTGGCCCAAAAGTCTTTTGACAAACAAAATACATAACAACGGAGTTTCAGTTGTCAGGAGGTTAACTCTTTTTAATCAAGCCAGTTAAAGGAACAGGTTGCAATGGCCTATTCACAAACGTGCTTGAAATTTACTTCCTTCGAACCGAAATAAAGTCATGCAATACATGATTTAGAGTTTGGCGGTTTATACAAAATTACCATGCGGTTAAAAAGGTGGTTAATAGGTTTTTTTTATAGTTTTTTATGACCAATATTAATTTTGAATACGTTATGGAGTAACACAGTGATGACAAATACAATATTAGTAACAGGATTTGAGTTTCAACGCTTTTAATTAATTTATTATTTTTATTCATTTATTATTATTTTAGAAATAGATAACCCCTTTCCCCAATGTATTGGTGGGTTATAACCGAGTCGCTTGCGTGTGCGATTGCAAAATCACAGAACTATCTGAAATCTCCCAATCTCGGAAGGTCACCTAAGGGTATATGTGCATGTAAATAAAACCGCTAAAGCCATCGTGCTGGATCTGCATAGAATTGGAAAGGCGTGAGAACGAATTTGGGCGCTAGTCCGGGCAATTTACAATGTGTCTCTTTAACGACAAATCAATCTAAAATTCATAAAGAAAATGAACAATAAATAAACGCCATTCTATTTATTGAATTATTATACATACAGATATTGGGCTGTATTTGCTCATGCAATATCATACTCAATTTTAATACAGTACCACACACCGTTATTGCAAGCATGCACATACCTACATACGGCATCCATGCATCCCCAGAAATGTACTGCATAACNGGTGCTGTGATTGGTTAGTTGAGTCACGTGAAGCCCTACTGTTGCGCCCTCGCGTATCGCGTGAATGCTGCACATTTCTGGCCATGGTGAAAATACTAGGAGTGTATCGTTTTTGAGTCTTACAGGAAAAGAGCAATATATTGCCTACATGTACATAATGCTTTTCTTTTCATCATATAATGTTTTAGAAAAAAATATCTTACGAAAATAAACAATTTTAATTTAAAATAAACTGTGGATTGCCTATTTCTTGTAATTTTAACCATATTCTATTAGCTAAATACCAAACTCATTTAATGAATACAGTAATTCGAACTAAATAAAAAATCTAACCCAACGACATTCATACAGAATTGTTAAACCAGAAATGCTACATAGTGTACAAATATATCAAACACTAGTAACTGTAATATATATATATAGCATGTTGTTTATCTAAAAGATGTTTCTCTAACAGAGGTATGGCAATCTATGAAAGTCGTCGTAGTCCTATGGCAAGCACTGATACCAGAATAATTGCCATAACCGCTGATTACATGGATAATAACTCTTCTTTTCTTTTCAAAAAATGAATTTTCCTTGAGTAAACAGCAATTTTCCCATACTTACCAATGGTTAATGAATCCATTTTTACGTTCAAAGTTAGTCCCTGGTTTTTTCTGAAAAGTTTGTTTTTTTGTTAAAATCTCTTAAGAGATTTAAATAGAGCAAAGCCATCAGTGGAGGTCACGTGGTCTAAAGACAAGCTCAGATTTCAGAATAATAGTTATAACTGCCGTTTTTGTGATAAAACAGAATATATTATATTTCTGTGAGTTATTCACAATGTTTTTATTGTGAAATATAGATCTCACACGAAGAGTTATTATCCCTTTAAAAGGTAACATGGAATATATTGCATTTCTATGAGTTGTTCACAATGTATTTTTTGTGAAACATGAATCTCACTCGAACAGTTGTTATCCCTTAATATAAGATTTCAAAATATATATCTTAAACCTCAAGCACTGCTTTTCTGGTTCCTTAATGCCCCTCTCAAGAACACACAAAGAAGTATTAAATTTGCTTCCCAAGTGCACATTTCAACCTACAATTGTCAAACTGAAAACAATAGGCTTTGCATAAGCATGGAGTCCAAAAGAAGAAATGTCACAAACCTACCCCGTTTATCTTTGCAACTCAAGAAATATGAGGTCTTATAAAAAAAAATTATATTACAATTTCACAACTTCAAAAGAACCACAGGGGCTTTAAGTGTCTTACAGTTCTACTTGCCTCTTATTCAATGTAGCTATGCCAATGGGCGCCTCCCTAATGTTCCGTTTTTGGGGGTTATTAAAGCGCAGCATACGCATATATGTTTGTCTGACTTCCGGAATACGCAGACCATATATTATAGGGTCCAATATCGGGTTCAGCATATACAAGTAAGTGACAACGACGTTAACAATGCCGAATATTTTAGGGATACGCAAAGACATCAGGTCGAATGAGAAAACCATGGTAAAGGCCACGACGCCGGCGCTCCAGAAGACGAAGACGGTACCCCATAACATCGCTATAGTTTGGCTTGTCTTGAAGGCTTTTTTGGCCATGTCCTTTGATGGACCTTGTGTCATCTGTTTCCACGCTTTGTACAGGACTAAAGCTAGCATGACCGTGTTGCCAACGAACGCTATGGCTGTTGTTATACTGCCAGTTCCACTCACGGCTAAATTCACTGACTGCGACATCATAGTAGCTAAGCAACCATCTTGGGGTCTCTTTAAACAGTTATAGATGATTCCCAAGGAGAAGGAGACCGTAGGGATGAGATGGGCCAAGATCACGAAAACCGCCGTTGGTTTCTTGTTGTACTTTCTGGTCAATATCAATGGATGCCACACAGTGGCGAGTTGGTGGTAGACGAGAGACGTGGTGGCAAGCAGCGGCAATAGAGTAAAATAGGTCGTGAGAGCAACCATAAACCTCTCAAAGCATGCTAAGTTTATTAAACCAACTACGGTGTTCTCGTCGGGACCAGGGGCGGCTTCGTCCTCACCACATGCCAAACTGGTAGCGTTCTCGTTGAAGTTGGTCGTCTCAAGAAGGACAGTCGCACCGTCTTGTAAGTCTCTAGTATTCTGAGAAGGAATCATCGCCTGAATGTAGATATTGAGGCCTATTGCTGTCGCCATACTCAAGGCGAGCATTAGGTCTGACACTGCCAAATTTATCAAATTAATTTGGAATGTTGTAAGAGGCCTTGCCAAGCGCCGGAGTGCTGCCAAAGAAACACTGTTCATCATTACGGCGATAATAGATAGCGTAAGAAGGATCTCTCGAGACGGCGGTGAAAGTGCCTTTTCCAATCGCGCGATGTAGATCTCAAAATCGGTGGCATTCGGCATTCTGAGTTTGGTCAGTGTCAGCCACGGCGGTATATCGTAATAATCCACGCCTTACTGTCAGTCCCTTATATACAGATTTTAAACGCTACAACATATCGTGTAAGTGATCCGTTATTGAGGATGATTAAGAAGTTTAACCAGAAATCCATTTTTTACATGAATACTAATTTTTATAAATCTTTCTTAAATAATGTCTCATCTATTATCAGTACGTATTGCCACATGAGGTATAATTGGCATAAGTCAAAACTATATCTAGACTGATGATAATAATAACCGGTAACCCTCGTGTTGACTAGGGTTGCAAGCTTTCTCCTACTGCCCCAGATAAAAGAAACAGATAACGTCTTTCCTTCATTAATTATTAAGGGCTATTGGTGCTGACTGAAGACGTTGTAAATATAATGATGACCATTAGAATTTATTATATTCATTCATTCAGCATTAAAGCATTCTGCATTGGACTTACCCGCTTAAATGATTTTTCTAGGAATATGTCCGTTTTCACTTGCTCACGAACCATTAGTCTACCCTTTCTAACATAAATATAAGATTTTTCATTTCGTTTTCAATTTGATAGTTTAGTTCTTAATGACTGACCACGAGTTAAGAACAACATCTGCCTTCACTGACCTTCACCGGGCATGACTTACTTATCACTGCCTAAAACTGGAAAACGGTGAAGGGTTTTGTATTGTCGCCCTGAATCTTACATGTTATTGTTATCTTGTATATAATTAGTATTTTCTTTATTTGTGTCAATCTTGCTTATAATCTAAATAGCATTTTTTTTTTAATTGAAGAGGTTGGCAAATGATATCTATAATTAGGAGAACTCTTCAAAGCTTCAAACTGTTGAAAATGGTTTTCGTGAAAAAATGGCTTCTTTGCCTAAGAGTAGCTGGCACACCAAAGACATACACGGATTGGCGGTGGGGTGTCAGTGGGGTATCTCGTTTCAAAAACGCCATTTAACGGGCTACAGGGGCACGGTGCTGCCCTTTAATGGTTATCTCTTCTCAGGCGAGCGTTAAATAGAAATAAATTTTGCTTCCTTCGCGCCTGAATAAAAAATCAATTTCTACTTAAACAAGTGCTGCTGGCTCTTCAGACGAATAATTTAAAAGTGCTTTAAATGAGATGGTTAATAACATTCAAAAAGGTTTCTTGATCTATATTGATTTTGTGTGCATTATGCATTGACATTTTGACATTTTTTCGGACACGTTATTAACACAAGGGTTTGGATTCTTAAGCTTTTTATTTTCTGAAAAACAACTCCCCTTTCCCCAATGTATCTGTGGGTTATAACAGAGCTAGTGGTGTGAGGGATTGCACAGAACAATTTCAAATTTCCCAAAAATATTGGAAGGTTACGACAGGGTGAAAGCGTTAAAAAAAACGCCCTGGATTTTGAATCAGTAAGGCGCAAGGACGAAACTGGCGCCGAGTTGGATGGGAGAAATTTCACTGTTCCTTTTGCAAACAGAAAAATAAACGATATATCATTCTAAATTTTATCTGGTGAAAATGAACAATAAATAAACGTCGTACTATCTATTGTTATATCATACTTTCTGATATTGGGCTCGATCTGTTTAGTTAATACCAAAACTTACTTTATAAATGCAGTACCACACCCTTTCATTATGTCAATTGCCGGCATACACAGACCTACATACATGCGACGTTCATGTGAAAATATGAGATGGCATCACTTTTGGGCCTCAACAAAATGTAATTGCTTTAAGGATAAATTATTAATAAACTGAACATCGATTCTAATTTTACACATGCTTACTAATAATTCAAACAGAATTTTACACTGAAAATGCCATAGAACGGCACACATCACCTTTATTTTCACAGTCAACTACTGTCTTGGTCGCGGCGAGCATTAGGTCTGACACTGTTTGAAAAATTCACCAAACTGGTTTGGAATGTTGTAAAGGGCCTTGTCAATCGCCCCAAGGCTGCCAAAGAAATACTGTTCTGTTCATCGTTACAGTGATAACAGATATCGTAAGAATGAGCTCTCGTGACGGCGATGAAAACGTCTTTCCAACCGCACGATGTTACATCTCAAATCAGACTTATTCAACATTCTGAGTTTGGTAAATGTTAACCACGGAAGTAAATTGTACTAATTCTAGTCGTACAGCGATCCCCTTTAATACAGATACAACTTATAATAATTACCCTGATGTCGACTAGGGTTACAAGCTTTTTCCTATTGTCACAAATAAACCAAAACAGTTTTCGTGTTTCCGCCATTTATTATTAAGGGCTACTTGGTGCCAACTGAAGAAGTTGTAGAGATAATCATCAGTATTAGAATGTATTGAATTCATTCATTCCGTTTAGATAAACTATCTTAGAAAATGAATTGCTAAAATGATTGGAAAAAAATAATTTTTTCCTGCTCGCGTATCATTGTTCGACCCGTTCCTACACTTGGACACGATGTTTATTCCATTTTGGAGTTGTTAGTTTAGTCCTAAATTACTGACCAATCGATTTGAACAGCATGTGCCTTTACCTTCACCGGGCATGGCTCAATTTAAACTTCATTATTCGAAGTCACATCTAGACTAATGGTTATAATAACCAATAATCCTCGTGTTGACTAGGGTGGCAAGTTTTCTCCTACTGCCTCAGATAAAAGAAACCGTTTACGTCTTTCCTTCCTTAATTATTAAGGGTTATTGGTACTGACTGAAGACGTTGTAAATATAATGATGACCATTAGAATTTATTATATTCATTCATTCAGCATTAAAGCATTCTGCATTGGACTTACCCGCTTAAATGATTTTTCTAGGAATATGTCCGTTTTCACTTACTCACGAACCGTTAATCTACCCGTTCTAACATTAATATAAGATTTTTCATTCCGTTTTCAATTTGATAGTTTAGTTCTTAATGACTGGCCAGGAGTTTAGAAAAACATCTGCCTTCCCTATCGTCACCGGGCATGACTTACTTATCACTGCCTAACACTACATAATGGGACAGGGATTTGTATTGTCGCCCTGTATATTACATTGTGTTATTCATTTGTATACAATAGGTTTTTTTAATCTAATCAATCTTACTTATACCCTAAGATGCATTTCTTCATTTGAAAAGCTAAGCATAATGCAAGCGAGGTCTTCAAAACTTCATACTGTTGAAAACGCTTTTTGCTTTGATGAAAAGGTGACCTCTTTGCCTTAAAGTCCTCTAGCATACCGGAGTGGAGGCGGGGTGTCAGTAGGGTATCTCTTTTCAAAATGTTAGTAAAAACAAAGACTGCAAAGAGAAGGTGCTTCTTTTTAATGGTTATTTGATGCTTTCTTGATGTATATTGATTCTGTGTACATTGTGCAACAATGCATTGATTTGACATTTTTTCGGACACGATATTAACTCAAGGGTTCGAATTCTTAAGCTTTCTCTTTTCTGAAAAACAACTCCCCTTTCCCCAATGTATCGGAGAGCCACAGAAAAATTTCAAATTTCCCAAATATTGGATGGTCAAAACAGGGTAAACGTCCATTCCGCGAGGATGGAACTGACCTCGACTTGAATGGAACTTATCACTGTTCTTATTGGAAACAAAAAAAATTCCGATAAGTCAATTTTGAAGTTATATAGTGAAAATGAACAAGAAATAAACGCCGTACTATTTATTGTTATATCATAGATTCTGATTTTGGGCTCGATCTGTAGTAAATACCAAACTTACTTTATAAATAAAGTACCACACCCTTTTATTATGTCAATTGCAGGCATACACAGACCTACATACATGTGAAAATACGGGATGATATCATTTCTGAGCCTCACACGAAGAGAGCAAGATCTTTTTATGGAGCTTTTATGGATTTATATTGCTTTTTTGTCAATATATAATGTTTTTCAACAACAAAAACAAATAATAATTGATTTATTAAAAAGTGTATTATGAAAAAAATCAATAAAGTGTGTACTGGGTATTGATTGTAATTTTTACCATGCATACTAATAATTCAATCAATTTTACACCCAAAATGCTATAGAACTGCACGCACCACCTTCATTCTACAGTTAATTTGATAAAAAAACTCCATCAACCATACCCAGCCATCATACCATTCACCATTCCGACATCATCTAGTGACGCTGAGCGCGTTATAGTCTTTCTTCTACTTTAGTCTAGATTCTGAAGTTTTGCATTTCAATAAAACCATAGCAGAGCCGTTTTAGTTTGTTCTGTTACAACTTTGTAGGCGCTAAGGACTCCGACCCTGTTGAATTTAGCTGAAAGAGTCTGCCTAATAGGCCTACCAATTTTTCAACCATGTGAAGGAAGCGGTAGATTGAGGGTTCCAGTCTGTTAACGCAAGTTTTGCTTTTTTTAGATAAGATTTTAAATATATATCTTTAAAATCAAACTCAGTTTTTTTTCTGAATACCCACACCCAGCACGCACACACAGGCACACATCAAATTTGCTACATGCCTGCTTGCAATTACCCAACCGAAAAAAAAACAGAGTTTGATTTAACATGGAGCTGAATAGACTGTTAAACTCAAGAAATATGAATTGTTACACCAGAAAAAGATTATACTAAAATTTCTCTTCTTCAAGATAATCTCTAGTCCCTTGAGATTCTACTGACCTCTTCTTCAATGTAGCTATATTGATGGCCGACTGGCTGATGTTTCCTTTTTGTGGGTTATTGGAGTGCAACATATTGGTATATGCTTGTCTGACTTCCGGGATACGTAGGCCATATATGATAGGGTCCAGAAGCGGGTTCAGCATGTACAAGTAAGTGACAACGACGTAAACAATGTCAAAATTCTTAGGGACAGGCGAAGAGATTAATTCGAATGAGAAAACAATGGCAAAAGCCACTACCCCGGCACTCCAGAAGATAAAGACGGTGGCCCACAAAATTGCTATAGTTAGACTTGTCTTGAAGGCTTTTCTCGCCATGCCCTTCGATGGACCTTGTGTCATCTGTTTCCGCGCTTTGTAGAGGAGTAAAGCCAGCATAACCGTGTTGACAACGAATGCTATGGCAGTTATTATTGCCAGTTCCACTGAGGGCTAAATTCACTGACTGAGACATCAGAGTAGCTAAGCAACCATCTTGGGGTCTCTTTATATAGTTAAAGATGATTCCTAGTGAGAAGGAGACCACTGGGATCAGGTAGGACAAGATCACGAAAAACGCCGTTGGCTTCTTGTTGTACTTCTTCGTAAGATCTAAGGGATGCCACACAGTGGTGAGTTGGTGGTAAACGAGAGAGGTAGTGGCCATCAGCGGTAACAAAGTGAAATAAATCGTGAGAGCAACCATAAACCTCTCAAAGCAAGCTAAGTTTATTAAACCAAATTGGGCATTCCCATCCTCACCAAATGCCACACTGGTAGCGTTCTGTGAGAGGTTGATTGTCTCATGAAGAACAAACACACCGTCTACTGATTCTCTATGGTCCTGGAAAGGTGGAATCATCGTCTGAATGTGAATATTGACGCATATTGTTATTGCCATGGTCACGGCGAGTATTAGGTCTGACACTGCCAAATTCACCAAGTTGATTTGGAATGTTGTAAGGGGCCTTGTCAAGCGCCCGAGTGCTGCCAAAGAAACACTGTTCATCATTACAGCTATAACAGATAGCGTAAGAAGGATCTCCCGAGACAGCGGTGAAAGCGTCTTTTCCAACCGTGCGATGTAGATCTCAAAATCGGTAGCATTAAACATTGTGAGGTTGGTCAGTGTCAGCCACGGAGGTGTAACTAAATCAAGCCTTACTTTGATTCCCTTATATACAAATTTTAAACGATACAACATGAGTGGTCCATTATTGAGGAAGATAAAGAAGTTTAACCAGAAACTTATATGGGTACCAATTTTTATTCATCTTTCTTCAATGAAAACTTTTTTATCTGTGCAATTTGCTACATGACGTATAACTGGCATAATTTTTTAATCATATCTTGACTGATGATAATAACCCTCTTGTCGACTAGGGTTGCAAGCTTTCTCCTACTGTTACAGATAAAAAATACAGTTTACGCGTTCCCGTCACTAGTTATTAAGGGTTATTTGGCGTTAAGTGAAGGAGTCGTAAAGATAATGATCACAATTAGTGTACATTGTACTCATTCATGTACTCTGCAAGGGGTTTACCGTCTAAAATTATTCTTCTTGGAAAATAGCAATTCTCCATACACACGAGTCATTGCTCGTCCCGTTTCTGCATTCAGACACGATGTTTAATTCCAATTTCAATTTGATAGCTTAGTTCTTACTGACTGGTGAGCCGTTAAGAACAACATCTGCCTTTCCTGATCTTCTCCAGGCATGGCTTACTTTTCACTTTATTAGACTAGAAAATAGCAAGAGGTTTTCCATTACAGCTCTGTTTCTTAAAGTTATTTTTGTATCTTGTTTTCTTTTATCGTGCCATTATTACTTATTGTCAAAATTGCATCTCTCCATTGCAAGCAATACTTATAATCAATAACGGTCTTCAGAATATCGCCATGCAATATTTAGTTATAGGGTTAATGGAACGATGCTGAGCCGAGAACAAAAAAATGCCGGGATTCTTCTGGAAATTGATAAAATACTTGATTGTGTTCGGTTTACTTGGTGGATAACGACATATTAGGGTTAACTCTGCCACTTAAGGGGAGACTCAGCACCATGGATGTTTCTCCCTATACATGTGGTTGTTTCTTAGTCTTGGAAATTTGACATTTTTGTTCATATGAGCACAGCAAATAATGCATACAGTCATGCTACTTAGCAAGACCGAACTACCGGTCGCTACCTGGACAGAAATTGGTGCTGGTGTCAGTGAGTGACAGAATGTTTACAATCTAGTTGTGGTTACTGGTGAATTCATACGCTTTTCTAACATCAAAAGTCGTTTTCAGCATGAAATGTTGTCTTGTAGTAAGATAAGAATTCAGCGAAATTTTGTTGCCTTTAGTGTTAAGGGTCCTATGTTAAATGGAAATGACGTACAAAATTATGCTTAGTAAAGCAGATAAAAACATTGCAAAATAACGCCTCTGTCACCTCAAGAAAATGCAATAAGAGAACGCATCAAGAGCAACTGAAAAAAGGTCAATCAAAGGCGCACGCAGAATAAAACACAACTGTAACAGAAAATATGTCTGAGCTACATAAATTCATTCAGTTGAAAACACTTTTTGTTTTCGTGAAAAAGTGGCTTCTTTGCCATTAGAGACATCCGGTATACCAAAAACATAGCAATTGCCACGCAGTAGCGGTGGGGTGTCAGGGGGAAACTTTTTTCAAAAAAAAAAAAAAAAAAAAAAAAAGGGAAAATAATCCACAGGTTCCAGTCGGAATGTGCTGCTTTATGATGGTTATTATAACTACAAATAAAAATTTGCTTGCTTTGCGCCTGAATAAAAAATCAGTTCACGATTTAAACACTAGCGCTTCATACGAATTGGTTAAGTTCTTGAAATGAGATGGTTAACGTTTTAAGAGGTTTCTTGAGATAAATTAATTCCGTATGTAGCAATACATTGGTTTGGCATTTTTTTTTTTTTTTTTTTGGACACATTATCATCACAAAGATTCGAATTCTAACGCTTTTTATTGTCTGAAAAGAAAGCCACCCCCCCCCCCCCCCCCCCCCCCCAATTAAAAAAGTATCGGTGGGTTATAACAGAAATAGTTGCGTGTAGGATTGCAAAATCACAGAACAATCATAGATTCCCGAAAAAGTGGAAGGTCACGACAGGGTAAACGTGCATGTAAATAAATATGCATGTAAATAAAAACGCTATAGTTATCGTGCTGGATATAGAATCGGAATGGCACGACAACGAAATTGGCCTCGAGTTGGACCTGGCAATTTTTCAAACACTTTTCCAAACACATACAAACGATACATCAATCCAAAAATTTAAGAAAGAAAATGAACTATTAATAAACGTCTTACTATTTATTGAATTATTATACATTAAGATCTTGGGATCTATTTCCTTGATAATTCACTTTATCAATTTTACAGTACCACATACAGGGTACCGTTATTATGTTATTGCATGCATGTCAATACCCGGTACCTACATACGGTCCCAAGTAAAAACACGCGGTGGCGTCATTTTTTTTTTTTTTTAGCCTAACACGAAAAGAGCAAGACATGGTCTATGTAGATACTGCTTTCCTTTTCAACATATGAAGTGTTTCAACAAAAAAATTATTTGATTCATTTCAAAAGTATAATGAAAATATACAATTAATTGAGTGTGTAGTGAATATTTATTGTAATGTTAACCATTTTCATGGGCTCTGTATGCTAAATGACAAACTTACTTTATAAATACGGTAACTCAAAATAAACATTCAATACGTCTAAAGGCTATCAACGACATTCAAACAAAATTTTACACCAAAAGATGCCATAAAACTACACACATCACCTTTTAATTTAGAGTCAGTTGAATAAGTCTATGTCAACCCTACTCAGCCTCATTTGCATCATCTAGTGCTGAAGTCTAACATATGGAATTTTGCATTTAAATATAACCATAGGACAATCATTTTGATGTGTTCTTTTACAGCTTTGTAGGCGTTAGGTACTCCAGCCCTGTTGATTTTAGTTGAAAGGGTCTACCTAACAGGCCTGATTATTTGCCGTGGATTTGAAAATGTTTTTTTTTATGTCTGTAGTCGTTCCGCATGGACGTATGGACACTAGCCCCACAATATTTCAAACACTCCAGTTCCACGTGCAAGATACGACGAGGTGAGAGTTCCAGTGTTTAAACCAAATCTTTACTAAATAAGCATTCCTAATGTATTCGGTCAAATCCACCTACTACTTGTTATTGTTTTTTTTTACCCACAGACTACACAGGGACGTATTTAAGTGGTCACTCACAATTATCGGACTACGTTGTTTGACTATCAAGTTGGACAGGTGGATTGCCACACGCCTATCTATACTATGTTTGTTACCCAAGAAATATGAAGTCATAAGCCGAATAAATATCATCTTGTCTACTTCAGAAGATTCATTGCTTGAGATTCTACTGACCTCTTATTCAATGTATTTATTTATATGAAAATAATTGTATTATAGCCTCAAAATACCTTAAAAGTCCTTGGATTTGTTTTTTATGTTCCTGGATGATCGAGCCTTATTATTAAAGCCCAGCATACGCCTATATGCTTTTCTGACTTCCTGGATGCGCACGCCATATATGATAGGGTCCAGCAGCGGATTCAGCATATACAAGTTAATAGCAACGGTATCAACAATGCCGAAATTTTCAGGGAGGGGCGAAGGGATCAGGTCAAATGCGAAAATTATTGAAAAAGTCACGACGCCGGTGCCCCAGAAGACAAAAACGGTACCCCACAGCGTCGCTACAGTTAGACTTACTTTGACAGTCGACACTTTCACAGAGACGCTCGCTGATGGACTTTGTGCCAGTTGTTTCCGAGTTTTGTAGAGGAGTAAGGCCAACATCGCCGTGTTCCCAACGAACGCTATGGCTGTTGTTATACTGACAGTTCCACTGACGGCTAAATACACTGGCTGAGACATCAGAGTAGCTAAGCAACCATCTTGGGGTTCCTTTATGTACTTGTAGGTGATTCCCGCGGAGAAGGAGACCGCAGGGATGAGATAGGACAAGATCACGAAAAACGCCGTTGGCTTCTTGTTGACCTTCATGGTCAAATCCAAGGGATACCATACTATAGTGAGTTGGTGGTATACGAGCGAGGTAGTAGCCATCAGAGGCAATAGAGTGAAATAACTCATCAGACAAACGGTAAACCTCTCAAGGCAAGCTAAGTTTATTAAACCAACTGGGGCTTTCTCGTCGAAGTCATGGGCAGTCGCTTCTTCACCAAATGCCATACTTGTAGCGTTCTCAGTGAAGTTCGCCGTCTCATCAAAGACATAAGCAACGTCCTGTGAGTCTCTAGGGTTCCGAGAAAGTGAAATCTTCGTCTGAAAGTAAATATTGACGCATATTGCTACCGCCATAGTAACGGCAAGGATAAGGTCTGACACTGCCAAATTCACCAAATTGATTTGGAAAGTTGTAAAGGGTCTTGTCAACCTACCCAAGGCTGCCAACGAAATGCTGTTCATCAGTACGGCGATCACTGATAGACTAAGTAGGGTCTCCCGCGACGGTGGTAAAAGCGCTTGTTCCAACTGCGAGGTGTAGATCTCAAAATTAGACGAATTCAACATTTTGAGTTTGGTCATTGTCAGCCACGGAGGTATATCCTACTAAAACTCACGTGGAAGTGATCGGCTTAAACACAGGTTTGATCTAAATGCAGAATTTGGTTAGCAACAGTATAAGTGACCTGTTATTGAGGATAATAGACGAGTAAAAATACAAGTGATGCATTCTTACCAAAGACTTCTTTGATAAATGCCGTTTTCTTCGTCATCAATGCTATTTGCAAAATTAGGAATAATTGGAATAATTCAAAGTCATATCTAGGCTGAGGATAATAACCAAAAATCCTCGTATCGATTCGGATAGCGGGTTTTCTACTGTCACAAATAAAAGCAGTCTAGGGGTTTCCGTCATTAGGGGCTATTTGGTGTTACATAAAGAAGTCCTCAAGATTTGATCACTATTAGTAAATTATTTTTTCCTTTTTGCTTAAGATTTGTATAACATTTGTGAATATTTTTGGTTTATAATATTGTCACAAATCACCTGTTCTTGTGACCCAGAAATATTTTAGTTTTATGTTCTTTTTGTTAGTTTTATCATGCCATTATATTCATACTCAAAATACATTTCTGCAAGTGATACCTATAGTTTTTATAAGCAGATGTCATCTTCAAAACACCGTCTTTAGAGATCAATCGGACAAAGCTGCGTTAACAACCGGCTGGAAATTAGTCAAATTGTTCATGTAATTTGTTGTGTTTGGTTTACTTGGTGGGTGGCGACGGATACTGGCTTGGCTTAACTTTGTCACTCAGGGGGAAATATACTTATAGGCATATAAGAAATTATATGGAAATAAGTCAAATTATTCAAGTAGTTTGCTGTGTTTGGTTTACTTGGTGGGTGGCGACAGATACGGACTTGTTTAATTTCGTCACTCGGGGGGAAGTGCACTTATTGCCATACCTTTAATAAACTAAAACACTGTATGTGCTTGCTCCGTATAATAAGAACGCCAACGGAACAGTTATCAAGCAATGACAATTACCTGGAATTCATCGATGACCCTGCTATCTAAGAAAGTTACTTTGGCCTGCATTGCCCTTCACATTCTGGTACATTACACATCTTCACTGTCGTCTTTCTCTGTCGGAATCTTAAATTGTCTCGGTACGTAATCCCAACAAACGAACTGTTCATAATTTATTGTGATCGGTACACACATTTAGGTAAATATTATCGTCATCCAGCCAAACTTCAATATGAAATGTGGGATTAAAATGTTATCACCCTCGTGCACCCATGTATCATAGTGCATGAAATTACGCGATCTGAAAGGTAAACTTTTATATTTATATTATTTTATCAGGGGTAGGGGTTGAACTCTGAAATAATAAACTCTATATCATGGGCGTTGATCATCAAGAACAGCATCTTAGTCAATTTAAAGTATAAAACAAAGAGCATCGTTTGTCAGATACAGGTTGAGGAAATGTGTCAAACAAGACAGCAATGAACGAAGGGGACAGTATACCCAATCTCCTCAAAATAAACAAACAAATAAATAAATGGATTGAATTAATAAATAATAGTTAATAAAATAAAATAAAATAAAGTAAATAACTTTTTGTCATTTGTGAAAGTACGATGTTCTGCATCCAGGAGATCATAACAGTACGCACGCTATTAGACACGTGACTTACAAAGAACACATTCAGATGTTAATTGTGCATAGATTTAGGCACCTTTTCTACATCTATGGAAATCGATATGGAACATCAGATTTGAGGAGGTGCATGTTCATAATTTGAATAGATGAGAAACATATGGATATACATTGGTACTTTGTCACGTTATATACACATTTTATCTTGAATCGAATAAACTAAATCACTGTTTAAGTCATTGTAGCTATGATGTGACAATTTGTAAGCAAAACGCCATGGCACTGGAGGTATGACAACCTTTTTCACGAAAAGTGTACTGTAAAATTACGTTTGAAATTGGGTAACACGCTCTAATGAATCATCCCATTTTTATGATCTACCTAAAGGCTGCTTCTTCGGAATACTACAGAACAGTTTATTTACATAGATACTTTGCCTGTACGTTTAGCTTCCGCCCTCGNAGAAGAAGTTTTTTATTTCTGGCATTTGCCTTGCCATTTGTATGCATGTGATGTGTGAAAGGATGGCAGAGACAAAAATGCATTTTAAATCCATTCAACACAGTTGTTATATTGATTCTGAAGTTTCATGAAATTTGATTAGACTGATATATGTTCACTAAGTTGAAGGAGTTGAATTATTTAATGCTATGCAACCATTCATTTTCCCTTGTAAAATACCAAGTATTTGAGGGAATATGTTTTAAGTGGTCTAATTTTTGGTTACTCTTCTAAATGGCATGTTTAATTTAGTAACAATCACTATCTATTCAGTGCATTGTATCTTTTTTCCAGTTATGATTCCAAACCTTGTAGTCTTTTAGATCTGAAAGCTTGCTAAGTTAACAATAAAAATTTAATGATTTAAAAAATTTAATTCAGTGCTTTAACATTTTTCTTTCAAACCTCTTTATGGAATTGAGATATCTTCACAACTTTCATTTTCTGGCACAACAACCACATTTGATTTGCTAATATACCTTATACTCATCAAGTGTAATGAATAAAACTTTTTTTATTTTCCAGGCATGCGAGCTGCATATAGCTGGTTACTCATTCAATGTCCTGAACAATGCCTTTGTTGTTCACAAAGGATTCAAAACAAGAGATGTATTCCACAAAACTAAACAAGAAGATATGAAAAAGAATAAACTGTTATTCCGTCAGTTCAAAGAAGATATGAAAACAAAATACCGTGACTCACCAAGGAAGTGTCATTGATAGTTTCTTTAACACATTTTTGTTTTTAAAAAATGAGCAAACAATTAATAGTAGTGAACAAATAAGTTTTATTTTAAAAAGACTGATTGTGGGATAGTGGAGTAATGAAACATTTTACTGGTATATACAGACTATCACTTCAGATGCTGTCAAATGTTCTCACTTGGTGTCTTTTTTAAGACCAACATTTTACACTTATTATTAGCCTGGTGAATGGTTGCAAAATTCCTTGCATTTCTACAATTGAAATGATTTTAGGATAGGTGGTAATTTTATTTCTAAAAAGAAATGTAACATGCCTGGCAGTTGTTTTGTCAAGTTAGTACAGAAATCCATGGGTCCTTTTTACTGTGTTCCCAATTTTACGTGCAATAATTTTATTGAGTAATCATTTTGTTGACTACATAGTGGTGGAGTGGGTCTCTTAAGTCAGTTCATTGTAGTTTTTAAGTACTACCTGAAGTTGCAGCTATCTATCTTAATATGTCTTTCATAACAAACATTTATGTTTGAAATCCAACTTATTTCTATTTTAAAATGAATTTATGAAGGTTTTAATAAATTCATATTTTCTGTTGGTTTCTCAATTTAGCACAAAATAATGCCACTCTAGCATTGAAAAAATATATTTCAATCTAAAATGCAACAAGGTCTTAATAAATCAGAAAGATACAATGCTTAAAACTTTATTAGAGTTAATTATTATAGTGGCACCGTTTTATGGTTATTTCTCTTGAAGAGACTTCAATCTTTTAATCAGCCATCTTCAAAATTACAATAAAGGCCTCCTTATGGCCATTAATGTTTATTGAATACAATAAAGGTATTTTATATAACCCAAGCAAGACCCCCACTTAATTTTATTTTTGACAATGAATGAGTGATGTATGACCTTCTATTTCAAGAGTTGAAAACAAAATGACGAGCACACGCTAAAGTACAAATATAAAATATTTATTGAATGTGAATTTTAAGTTGGAGGGAGAGGGAACAACAGCCCTTATGCAAAAAGTGTCTAGTTCTGCAAAGGAGAGAACTTGTTTGTTATTTTTACTCAAATTGTAAAAGTCGCCTGTCATACTCGCTTGTGAAGTCTATTTTCTTTTTCTATAAATAAGATTTCAATTGTTCAGTGAAAAGCAGACCTCAATCACTGTCGCTCCCACTGCCAAATATCTCCTCCTCATCTTTCTTCCCTGCCTCGCTCTCTGCTTCACTTTCACTCCCACTGCCAGCATCACTTCCACTTCCCTTTCCACTTCCTTCATGATCACTCCCACTACTGCTGCTGCTACTACTGCTGCCACTACGACTGCGAGTGCCCCCAGATTTCTCACTACGCTTCTCCTCCTCATCCTCACTCTTCTCTCCTCCACTCTCCTTGGCGTTTTCCACATCACTGCCTTCTTTCCTTTCCCCAACTTGATCTGAAACAACCAAGGAGAAACTTGGAATTATGTACAAGTTGAAGTGTGTCCACAATAACTGGCACAATATTAACATACAAACAGCCTTGCAACCAGCAATTTCAAAGTAGGTGTTTTCTGGCAAAATGGCGTTTTTTTATTTTTTATTTTTTTTTTTCAGCCTCCCTAAAACCATCTGCCTAGTACAAGCCTGTACATATTATGGAATGTAAACATATTATGCATTGTAAATAACAATTTTTCACAGCACAATTAGTTACATTTAAAAATGATTCCCTTTCTACTGAACTTGAAGTTGAAAATCATATTACCTGGCCTGAACTCAAACTGCTCCAACTCTTCCTCCTCACCTGGTGGCTCCAGCATGGTCAGCCTGGCCTCCTGGGAACAGAGATGCAACAGCATGTACTCTACATAACTAGTTATTCCTGTGGTTGTGCTCAAGTTTTCCTGCTGTCATACCTAACACAATCAGCTGAACATATAAACTTTTTCTTTGAGTGAGATCTTCTTCAGTCATTAAGGAATAGTAGTCTAGATGACTGGTGCAAAAATTGCTCAAAAAGTGGAAAAAGCATGAAACTTGGCACAAATGTTCTTTGGACTATGCTGATCATTTTCAAGGGCAGTGCCCAAAATTTCAAAGCGTTGCTTAGCAACCGTTGCTAAGGAAGTGATTTACCTTAGTAACAAGCTAATTGGACCTTTCTTGTTCAGTTTAAATGATTAAAAAAGACTTTTAATAATGTTTCAAGCTATCAGAACTATCACTATACTATTTTAAGGCATTAAAAACCCAAGTAAACCATTGCAACAGTTGCTAGGCAGCATATTACCCTAGCAACAAGTATTTAACATTATATATTTAATAATATATATTTAATAATATATATACAGATATCTCTGTAGCATTTTACATACCCTCCAGTTCCTTCTGTCCCCAGATCTTTCTGTTCCCATTCTACATATACTAACGTATTTCTTAATTATTAAGATAGGTACATAAATAGTGTATGCTTGCACAAACCCAAATACAAATATCTCCGGAGATCTATCAATGACCACACCTAAATTATCTTTAGCGGGGCAAATGATGCACATCCAAACATTTTTTACATGTGGACAATCCCAAAAAACGTACATAATATTTTTCCTAGCAGTATTGCAAAATTCTCAAATTCATAAGATAAGCATAAGTATTGAATATTCTATGATTTAATCTGAATTGGAGCAACTTCATTTTCTTGTGATCTGTTTCTTAAATGTTAGTTCCCAATTATCAGTACTCAAGTTTTTTTTTAAAATATGTCTGCCATTCACCCACACCTTTATCTGGCGATATTTTATGGCTTTGGAGGATTTTTTGTGAAAAAATATCTGGATGGTTTGGTAACTTGTTTAATTGAGTCAATTATTTCTTGGATTGCTATGCTCAATTTACTTCCATGGGAAGAGATAGCCATTCAGATGGTAAGCTCTTCTGGATGCTGAATTAGCCTAGAAAGTTAGTGTTAAGGTTGATTTTTTGTTGAGTTCCTCTAGAAGAGGGGATTTCAAATGTCATTTATAATATCATTGATGTAAAAAAACATTTTTACACCATCTTTTATGGAAAATAGTTTTTGCAATTTCTTTCAATTCTTGAGAATTGACATAATGGTTGTGAAAGGATTTCATCTGGGGTTAAATTGAAATTTTCCTGAATTTCACTCAAAGAACCAATAATCTTTGCCAAAAGGGATAAGAAGTTGCTTTTAGTATTTTTAATCCACCTTTTGTTACTACCGATTCCTGACATTTCGCCGAGAAAAACGCTCTCCACTTACTCTTTTTTCTTCATAAAGAAGTCTTTAAGCCATGTAAAGTTTAGGGCCTTGGTAAAATTTTTATTTGCGGTACCTTTTACCGTCCATTTTTGTAATCAGATGCCATCCTTGCTCATTTTATTTTGTATATTGTCCCATTCCAGATAAAGTTACATATGATATGCATATTTTTAAGTATTGAGGGGGGGGGGGGCTGGTAGGAGAGTTTATACGTGCACAACGTAAGATGAGAAATACTAAAGGTTTAACCACTGTTGACTTTCCTATTATTGAAAGGTTTCTCAGAGACCAGATTTCCAAGATATTTTTCATTTTGTTCAATATTTTCTAAAACGTTTTTTCACATTGTATTTTGTCAGTTTCTATTCTCTACCAAGTAACTTAAGTACACCTGCATGATTCTATTTTAATTCTTTTTGTTAATCAATGAAGTTCAAAAGTTTCTGTTCACACCCAAAGGCCGTTAGATGCCATATCTTACTTCCACCAAGGCTGCTCTACAACAATATAAGAGTATTCTTGCGAGATAAACATAGCTGAATCAGCACTACGGTGCCATGTCATCAGATACCATGTGCTCACTCTGGTTGGACTTGTGCGGAACAGTGGACCCTTGTGGACACATTTGCCAGAAGCTATTCACCTGCCCAAAGTTGCTCCAGTGTGCATGTAGGTGCAAATGTAGAGGCTGACAATGTGCAAGGGCAAAATGCACTGTATATTGCACATACAAGGGAGAATTTAACGTCTTAACTATTGCAAAGTTTTATAAANAATTTTAATTAAAAAGCAAGACATCTCAAATTGAAATCAACTTCCTGAGAAAATTAAAAATGTAAATAGTTTAAAGAAGAACTACTGGTAAATTACAGTAAGATTCAATTTTTCTAAGCCCAGGGTACATTTGTATTTACCAATAATCAGATCTGGCCTGACTCCGGGATACTTTTCATAAAGACCCTTATGGATGGTGACATTCACATTTTGATGCTGCATTTGTTTTTTATGGACCTTTTTGCAGATTTCTGGCCCTATTAGAATAATTGTGAGCTGTATTTCTGGCAATAATGCTCCGAGCTCCTAAAATCCAGCAAATGTAAAACAGGGTTGATAAATATCATTGTATGCAAACATAATCAGTCATAATAATCAACAGAAAACAAAAGCTATTATGAACTAGAGGATCAGAGAGGCGATACCGCCTCCGGGTATTGTACCACCAGCTGGAGTAAGCACATTCGGATGGAAAGCCAAAAAAAAAGACACCACCACCACCAGTCTTGTGCTTGACAGGCTCTATGAAATGCAATAAACAAGAGTTCTCAAAATATGCAAAAAAA
>NW_019775419.1:409258-421988 GCF_001039355.2 Lingula anatina | reverse complement strand
CAGAAGACTTGGTGAATAAGCCCATGTATTTCAATAAGTCAGCCCTATTCACAGATAATCCCTTATACTTCCACTTCCATACTCTGTTGACAATCAAAATTTTCATGTACTTGCATACAAAACAATATGATGATACATATCTCAATTATCTTTGAGATAATGTGTCGATCTAAACATGCTCAGTTGCTCTGAACTCGTCTGAAGGAAATCATACCCAGTTGCTTAATAATCCCTTCTGTCCTGAACGATCATAAATAAGTGAATGTGTCACATTCTCTGAACGATTTTGTGACAAGCAACTGAGTCAACTCTAGCAAATCTACAATAGATTACCAGAAATCTACCTTAATCATGTCCTACTACTTTGACAAGTTAAGTGTGACTCAAATATCTCTGGCGACTGTTTGACATGTACAGAGATTGTCTCTCTGTGAAAACCACCCTGTATATCAAAGTACAGAGGCCTGTTTGGGCGAAGTTTGACTGCCATAACTGGAAATCAGACTAAGCAGTTTAATTTGAGGTAATGAGTAGAATAATTAGCCCAAAATAAATGTACTCAACATACCTAAATGGGAAAGATGATCGCAGTTTGCTAAAAGACCATGGTTAAAACGTGGACGAGGCGAGGTAAGTCGCTTGATAGATTCTTTGTGATATGTAAAGACAGTATCTATTACAAAAGTGCTACAAACTATCTGTGAAACAGACTCCTTTAGTAAAACTCATCTCCACAACATAAGTTTCTTGGCACCAAAACTCCAAGTAATACTATCTGTATTCTTTCACTTAAGTAATAAACTCTGAAATGTAGGGTGTTATACTAAGTTTCCAAACAAACAATGTAAGGGTTAGAGGTGTTGAAATAATGATGTTGTAATGGAAGGCAACATATCATGAAATATTCAGATTAGAGCATTAACAGGCACACAGAAAATCTGGCAATCACTTAATCTTCACCACAAAATGAGTATTGGTGGACATATATTTGACAAACTTCACTACTCTCTTTAACATACATCAATAATATCAATAATTTATCATGATTATTATTTTCCTAATGGCACTTGAAATAAACCACTGGAACTGGTAAATCAATTATACAGAAGACCTGTTACAGCTAAAGCACTAAAACATATATCAATGTACAAATCTCTAAGAAACATAAAAATATAGACCAAACATTAAATAAATGGCTAGCATATATCTTAGCTATTTAGACTAAACAATTTTTATATACCAAAGCACATCATAGTTTTTGGGTTGCAAAGAAGTAGTTTTCCAAATAAATTCATTATTATTATTATTATTATTATTATTATTATTATTATTATTATTATTATAGGTGGTTTACCCTTAAATAAGCCCCTAATACTATCCATAAAGATTTATCTAATTAACAGTTTGGGAGACTTTTGATGCAGGGGATAACTATGAAATGGAGTTACAATGATGGACATAACAGAATGTAGTCAAAGGGCACAAAATATTCATATAGCAGTGTTACAAAAATAATAATTATAACAACTTAACGGGATTAATAATATATAATAAGTAGATGAAGAAAATATCTTACAGATACATAACAAGTGAGAGTGCAGCCATGTATACCCTATATTCCTTGTGTCACAAGTTGTGATGCATATAAATTACTACTACCAGTTCCTTACACAACTCAAATTATAATTGAATCCCAATATTTCTTGCTGCCCGGGAAAACCATCTGTCATAAACAATAAAATACGCACTGATCTGAGAGCAGATTATCTGACTGTATTTATAATTTAAGAAATACATAAATATTGAATTAACACAAATTAATCCAGAAAAATATAACCTTGTAAAAGGATACGAATACGTGCCGCCCAGCATTTTAAAGTGCTATAACCATTCCCCTTTTCTATACCTTCCAGTTTTCCTCGAAAATCGACTGAAATGTCATTATGAAGATCAATTATTTCTAAAATATAAATTCGAAGCACCGATTAACGTTAGGGCTATGTGACATCCGCCATATTGTTTTGACGACCAATCAATAGGACCAGCCAGTATCAATATATTTAATCTTTCAACACAATAAAATAAAGGCAGAAAACAAATTTATAATTTATTTGAATGATTTTTATGAAAGATTTTTGATATAATGCTTCTTATTCAGGTACATACGAAAGATTAATAAAACAAAAGACTATCTTTTGAAAAATTAAAACGGTTGCTCCCCAAAGTCCGTACATATTTCAAGGTGGCAGGAAAATCAAGACAAGCCTTTTCAAAGTCGGTTTTCCCAATCCGAATTTTGCAGGAATATGTTAAAAATTAAAATATTTTAAGCATTTAGCTCAGGCGTAGAATGGTGATGCTTTATTGAGCACTTTTCCAAAATATTGGTGAAGTGTAAAATATTTATAAAAATATTAACTTAATTAAGTAAGATATTATTCTCAAAAATATAATAATAATAATAATAGATTAGGTTAACAAATAAAAACAAAAACTATATCAATAATAATAATATTAATAATAAAACCCAATCAATGAATTTTCGTAATTTGACATCATGGTTAATACTTTTTTGAAAGTTCACCTAAATCCGCCACTGTTCAGATACGAAAAAATATCATGGTATTAAGTTTTCATAATGCAATCATCCTGTATGATGGCATGCAAAGACAAGATAATTTATTTTATTTTTTAAATTCTAAAAATAAATGCTCTACGAGGTATTTAAGCAATTTGGTACAGGTGGGGGACTATGCATGGTTCCGTGATGAATGAGTTTTAAAATTGTTTTTCCGAGTGCGAGATGGAAGACGGCACCCTGAGTTTTAGATAAAACGTACTGGAAACTCTACTTAACAGCCGACTCCACTATATCAGCACGTCTCTGTCGTTTATGGTGTCAGTAAACGACATTGCCTGATACACTACGCTGACTACGGTGCGGTTCCAGCATTTTCTGTATATAGATTGTGAAAACAGAGACGTACGTGGGAAGTTTTTTTTTTTTTTTATTTTTATTTTTTTTTTTTTTTTGGGGGGGGGGTTGTAAAAGTGTTAGAATTTTCCATTTCCCCACCACTATATCAGTAAAATTTAAATAGACCTAAATGAGTTCCACATACAGAACAAATGAAATACTGTCATGAAGTGAAGGCTTTTAACAGCCATCCCCCTCCCCCTCCCTCCAAAAAACTATATACATGTACATATATTCTCTAAGCCTGCTGCTACTCTAAAACGCAGAGTGGAGTAGAGATACTTCGAGGTCTCTCAATTCGCCACGTGACCATGAAAAGTACGTGTAGTCTTTGTACGGTCGTCCAACACATATCATATTTTAGCCAAATGGTCTAACTAGGCGGGCTAGTGCTCACACCCTATATATAGGCTCTCCACTTCGTTCACCCCCTACCGTACGAAAGCTGTCGACCATACCTAGAGTGCAGAAGAGCTATGGCAGCTGCACTTTTAGAATACTGTTACATAAAACTACATGCACCCGCAAGTAAGAACGAATTTTTATACAAAATCCCTAATACCCATAGTTAACGTTGTTGTTGGAACCCGTGGTAATTAATTTGTTAGGTTTTGGTGAAGTTAAATCTTTGTGTTTCAAGAAATATACTTTGATATTAAAAATGAAAGTTTGACTTGATTTTTTAGCCCACTTTGATTTCAGTTACATTACTTTGTCATTTAATAATCAAGCAGTTCTTTGATTGATTTAAAGAAATGCCTTTTTTGATTGATGTATCATCATTAATTTTGGTCAAACCATCATTTATGTACTGTCACATTGATATTAAAAATATTTCTTTAAAATTTGCCAATTTGTTTAATATGTCATTCATTTTCATTTCAAGTTATTAATTGCTTTCAGTTACTTTGATTTAGATGATGCACTTTTTAATTGAAGTGATTGCTTTGTTTGATATTTTAATTGATTGTCTTTTTCATTTTATTTATTTTTTTTATTTCAGTAATTTACTTGTTTAGCCCCAATATGTCTGTAAGTATTGCCCATTGCAATGATTTTTGTTGGCTTTTGATGTAATGTCACTTAAGTGGTTTAAGTGATTTGATGTCAAACTTTGATATAGATTTTGTAAATTTTACTTTTAAGAAACTGATTTAATGCCTCCCTGTGATTTTAGTTACATCTCTTTGATTTTGTTATGTCAATTTAAATTGATTTAATTGATTTCTTTGGCCCCACTTTCATTTTAAGTAATGCCCTTGTTATTCTAAATAACATGTTGGTCCACTTTAAATAATGTCACTTTAATTTGTCTTTTTAAATTCTAATGTTTGGCATTTTTTCCCACTTTATGTCCATCTAAATGTTAGTTATAATTCTCTAAATGTAAGTGATATCAATTTGAATGCAATTGATTAATTTGTTTTGACTTCAGTTTAAGTTATGCCATTTGAATGAAATAATATTAATATAATTAATTTGTTCAATTTTGATTTAAGTAGTTATTTTAAAATGAAATTTGTTTGTTGTCTCTTTTTGATTAATTAAAATGTTTTTTTTTTTTAAGAAATAAATTTGATTTCCCACCTTGATATTAGTAATTTCATTTTGACTTTCAGTTATTGAAATATTGTGAAATTTTGAATTTGTGAAATTGTGAAATTGTGAACTTTGTGAAATATTGTTGGATGTTCAAGCATTAATGTTTTTTGACCCTGCATGGTTTTTATACAATTTCATTTTTAATTGATTGTTTTGATGCATTGCCATTTAGAATTAAAAGTTTTGATACACATTTGTTTAAGTAATGTCACATTGATTTAAAATATGATTCTAACTAATTGATATGATTGGCACAAATTTAAATAATATCACTTTGAATTTGATATCATTTTGAAATCAAGTAATTGGTTTTTCTGGTCCTATATGAACTTTGGTTTTAGTTGCCATTTTGATTTCATGATTGCATTCAAGCAATGTCAGTTTGAATTTCAGAAATTAATTTTTCTTTTTTTTTTTCTTTTGGGTTAATAATGTCACTTTGAATAAATGTAGTGTTTGTTGTTGTCCTTTGATTTAAGTTATGCTACTTTAAAGTTAAATAATGTAATAAATAATGTAATTCGAATAATTCATTTTGCCACACTTTGATGTTCATAAATGTCACTTGAATTGAAGTAATTGATTTTACTTTATTTAATTATTTTGATTAAGTAATGCCACTTTGAATGTTAGTAATTTATTTGTTGGTGCACTACGATTTGCTACAACTATAGGTCAATAGATGTTACTCTGAAGTTAAATTGTCATTCTAATTTAAGTAATTCGTTTCTTTGATTTTAAGTGAAGTTTTGTTACTTTTTAATTGAACTATTATCATATTGAATTCCAGTTAGTAAATTATTTGACCCACTTAAATTATAATGTTTATAATGTAATTTTTATTTTTTTTGTATTCCACAAGTAATGCCACAAGTTCTTTTTTTTCCTTTCTCTTTCTGTTTTTTTTTTTTTTTTTCTTGCCTGCACAAGGGGTTCTTGGTAAATGGACACACACACACACACACAAACACACACACATTTCATACTAATTTTTAAATAAAAATTTGTTTCTGTTAGACTCTTCTGATTGTATTCTGTGTGTGTGTGTGTGTGTGTGTGTGTGTGTGTTTTAACAGAATAAAAGTAGATTGTTGAAATTATGTTCCTTTCAGATGGAGATCAAGTTCTTTAATGTGTCTAACACATTATGCATCTTTCACTTTCAAAAAAATCCATGTTGATTTAGGTTTTATTTGCTCAAGGAAGTCATTTTCTTGCGACAGATGTCAATTTGATCATAGATATAATTTAATTGTAATTTTTATTGATAATTTGATTTAATTATTTACATCTCCCCTTTTTCATTTGTTATATTTTGTTCCCAGTATGATTTGCCTTCATTTTTTCAATTAAAAAAGTATTGATGTTTAATGGTTATTTAAGAAATTCTACATGTAGTGATTTTTTTAGATATTTTATTGAAATAACCAGTTTTTTACTCTCTCTCTCTCCTCGCACACACACACACACACACACACACACACACACACACACTTAATTTTTGTATCTCTATTTTTGAGTTGTAACATTGTTTTTATTGATGTTCAGAAAATTATATAGATATTTCTCCTTGCAGATAAAGATTGTGATTGATTTATGTACATGACTTTTATTATTCTAAAACTTTTCTGTTAAATAAGACCAAAATAAGACTTATGAAACTAGTTGTTTTAGATCTGGGTTTATTTTATCATATCTCATAATCAAAAGATGTTTGAAATTGTAAAGCTGTTTTATTGTCAATAATAATCATACAACACCTGTCCAAGCATGGGCATTCATGATTTGCAAGGGAGAGATGAGCTTTCTCTCTCTCTCTCTTTCTCTTAGCACATTTTTGGTTTGTTGAAATGAACTGAACTTTGTAAAACTAAATTGAAAGTGTCAAGATATTTTTGTCATCGTACCATAACTGAAGTAATTATATAACATAAGCAATTAACATTCATGTGCATGTGTGGCAATTTTGGTGTAGTCTGTTTATGCAGTGATAGTTAAACAGGAAAGACATTTTGTTAACCCTCTGTGTTTTGCCTTTATCACGTAGCACTTGCTCTTTAAAAATTGAAAATTATTTATTTTAAAAATAAAATAATAAAAAATTTTAAAAAATGAAAAATCTTTGAACAATGTCCTTGCCTTCATTCATGCACTTTATAAATGAAAAAAATTCCAAGCTTACATTAGTAAAATTATTGAATGTATGCTATATTGGCAACTTATTGACATGTTGCAGAGGGTAGAAACTCAAAAAGAAATGTTAATGAATAATACTAAGTTTGGGTCATGTGTTTTTAAATTGTTAAAGGATTGAAATGCAACTAAAAAAGGAAACGTGAGAATTCCTCAAATGGAGCACTCTTAAGCAATTGAAATCCTATTCAACAATTTAATTAATCATAATGAAAAGAGACAAATATGAATGATGTAAGAGAATAAAAAATATTTTATTGCACTTGTACTGTATATAAGAAATATAATTAAGTGTATGAAAATGATCAATTTTATATCACAATCTGTTAGAACGTCCAATAAGTGGTCATTCTGTGTTCACACAAATTTTTCTTTATTGAATGCCATTTGTAAGTTCATTCATGCTCCATTTTCTCTTCCTTGTCTGTATACATGTACATGCTGGACAGACAAACCGGTACAACCAATCTGACGAAAACTAGTCCATGAAAATTCTCTTTCAACTGACCAGTATATACCAGACTATTTGAGACCAATTGGCATTTTTCTCAGAACTCCAGTAAGGCCTTCTCCCTGATCTGATTATGTTAACTTGGTGGATAGAATGAGATTCAGGCACCATGGAACCCCCTTTTCTGGCTTGGGGGGTTAATCTAGAAGCTTGTGCTTACACCTTCTGAACTTTCAGTCAACTTCTGCTTCATTTGTCCTTGTCCTGCTGGGGAAGAGTTTGTGACAAAGGAGTAGCAGGTTTCCAAGTTTCTAATTCCTTTACCACATTAACTTCTTCTTCGTGCTTTCTTTTTCTCTCTTTTGTTACAAAATTTTCACTAAAAAGAAGTGAAGATATAGTACAGAATTTTTCTATATTTCTCTTACAGTTTTGGAACAAAGTATGTAAATTTTGATTAAAACATGAAACAATTACTTTTCATATAACTAAATATATTGTGCACACTTTCATAACTGTAATATTTTTTAATTTTATTTAAACTGTAATTCTGTAAATCATTATCAATAAATTAATTTTCCATTGTATAATTTTTCAAATCCTGTAAAGTACCCCCCCCCCCCTCTTACAAAGGCAAACAAAGAAAATTGATAGATTAGTAAAATTGACAATATTGAACCAGTCATTACCTTGGCTCTGTAGGAAGATCTTGCAGTGGCACAAATGTGTCTGGTTTTGGTCTGTCTTGCATGGCACCCCTAGGAGTAAAAAATTAGGATTTTAATTATCTTCAACAAGTACAGAATGTGTCAGTACTACTTTTTAATTTTTGTCATAGGTGACTAAATTGACACTGAACTTTTCAATATGTACTGTGATTTATATGTACATGCATAAAATAATACAGACAAAAATTTGCCATATCGTAAACATTGCAAATAGATAAGTAAACCATTTGAACAAGATAATCTTACCCAAAATTCACTATTGGTCTTGTGGACCCAAACTTATGAAAATTATATGAATACTCTGGAGCTTGATACTGTTTGTCCCCTAGTGATGCACAAGCAATGCCATTTCTTTGGTCAATGTCACATACTGCAAATAAAAAAAGCAAAAATAAATGAGAAATTTGATTAACGTGTAACTGATAAAAAATTCAATCACTTTTGTGTTGCTAGTTACAAACCAAATATGTATTTCTCTTTTTATAGTTTTATTTAAAAAAAAAACACAGTAAGAGAAAATGTTGAAAACTGTCAGAAAATGCTTCAATTCCAATGGTTGGAAAAACTTTTTTTTTTTCTTGATACTTACACTTTCTACCTTTGCCATACAACATAAGGTGGGAAATCTCATTGGTTGTTTCAGCAGATCTAAAGTGGAGACCGTTCCATTTGCTTCTTTTGCCTATGTGATATCCCTCTGGATACTGACTCCATTCTTTCTCTGTGCAACTAAATTTCCCTGTAAATAAAAATAAATTTTCTCAAAATTAACAGTAATAATAAACAGCTTTTTAACTGGTGAAAAGGGTTTTCATTATCTGAAATGTTTAAAATCATTTCTGAAGACAAAATGTGTTTTAACCTATGAGGTGTAACATTAAATCGCCCTTTATTCAAATGGCTTTGATCAATGAATCGGTCTTGTCATCACATTTTGACAGAGGGCAAAACCATGCTCTTACCTTTAGCTGCTATTACTATGATTTAGAAATTTTATCTGATACTTAGATATATGTACAGTTTACAGTTAACTACAGCTTGATATCTGTGTAAGAAAAAATGAACCATACCATACAAATTTCCTTTTGTTAAGACTACATTCAATGTAGGTAACTTCCTTTATGATCATAAACATCAAATAAATAATTTCTTTTTCTTCCTTTTTTCATATTAAGAGAATATCTTTCATGTAATATCAATCAATTGTATACCTGGAAAGTATCTAAGTCGTGGAAAACTGTCAGGCCATAATTCTATTGGTATTCCTTCCTCATTCCTAGGTGACGGAATATATCTTAACTGTGATTTCCAGTCAGGACCAGCTCTATAAAAAGAAAATATATATTATTCCCATTTTAAAGGGTAGTAGGCTATCAGCACAAAATGCCTGTGGACTGAATGTTTACTGAACAATGAAATAGTATTATGTCTAGCGTGATTTACCGTTTCATTTAAATTCACCCATTAATTGTTTGATTCTAATCATTGGGATATTCACAAAGAAATTAAAAATTTTAAAACTTAAATGTTTTACTGGATAAAGCATCTACATATTTGGATGTCATACTCACTCAGAATATCTAGGTGTGATATTTTCATTATGAGGTCTCCAGTCTGGTTGCTCACCATACCCATGTGGGATATACACACGGCCTGTAGGTTTATAATGAGGAAGCGGCCCTCTCCGGTTGTGAATGTCTGGAAAATGCCTCTTTTCAAGTTCTGTAAACAAAATAAAAGAATATAATGGATAAAAAGTAACTTGACATAATCACGTTGCTGCTGCTTCTACTACAGCCACTTGACCCGCACATCTACCACTGGACATTGGCAATGTTATATTATAAACGATGGACCTATGTCAAGACGACTAAATTGTAAGTGTATGAGAATTTTAAGTTTTTTCAACATGCAAAAGCCACCAAAACAAAATTGTCATGTTAGAAAAGTTGGCAGATTTTTGCTTAATACAAAGGCCAATCTTACCTTGTATCCCAGACTTGCCAATTTCTGTTGTAAGATGCAACATTATGAGTAAATGCCTCGAATGTCTTAATTAACTTCTATTTGGAATGGCTTCCTGTCTCTAGGTCATGTGATCAAACTTTTTGTTGCCACTGGGGCATGTGTCACGTGACAAGATGCACTTATCAAAATATATATTCGTATATCAGCTTTCATTTGATGCCTTGCTGTCAAGATTTACGTTTGTGTGATTCGAATTTATATGGAGTGAGAAGCTATCAACCACGCAGTTTTTAACATCAAATTTGCTTTACAGCAGGTTGTGAGCCAGGTGGCAGCACTGATGTCAATTGGCCAATCAAATGAAAGAAGAGTTTGTACACATTTCCAGGAAGAAACCTTAGGTCAGGTGTATTATTTCGTCTATTTAGAGATGAAGTAGTTTGCAATGTTGCCGGTTAGTTTGCACTGAAAAGCAAGAGCATCATTTTCTGGTGAGTGTGCTTAAAGACAATCTAACCAGCCTTTGTCGCTAATAATGTACTTTACATAAACGTAATTTTGGATCTACTTACGTGTTGCTTCACGACTCCACGGAAGATGTCCAACACGGCGTCGGATTATCCTGTTTGTTTACTGAGCGGTAATGCTACCAGCAGGGCACAGTTAGATAAGATTAAGATTGGCCTTGGTCACGGATTTGCATTTCAGAGGTGGTAAGCGTGGCTAGTATGGTGCATCCGAAGCCCTCCATTGGACTAACTGGGTGATTCACTTGTCATTGATCAATCGTGTTTAGGCAGAGCTGTACGTAGCACGAAAATGCATGGGTTAGCATTTTCAATTTCTTATTGTTTTTAACATGAGATTTAAATATTTTATGAAAAAGTTTACAAACTGCCTACAAAAAGCAGCGAACAATCTAGGGGTTGTATCCCATTTTACCTCCCTGGTAATTTAAATATCTTTTTCTGTTAATATATATAGCTGATTTCCATGCTTGCCCCCTTTCCTCTGGCAATATATATATATATTTTTTTGTTGACCCCTTATTATTTTTGGTACTTCTTCACCCTGACAACAGGAACAGCCCTCTATTCAGGCATGTTTTTAGATTAAAACTTGACGCAATTCCATAGTGCAATTTTCGCACAATGAGGGCAGATGGAGCTGGGTAAACAGCTTTTGTAACATCACTAGAATAGAACAGATTATCCACATCTTTCATGCGTTAGCACAACAGTACAGATCAGTGACATTATATAGGAATGCTAACATATGAATTTTCATGCTAGCAGACCTGCAGCCACATTCCCTCACTGTAATGATGCATGCCAGCTCACTGTGCCCATACCATGATTAGACATGTCGATAAACATTGTTTTTCATAGTCTGTGCATTTTTGATGCACCATTAGATAGATATGCTGGTAGTATATATAGTGATTATTATGCAAAAGTTTGATTGGAAATATACAATCCCCCTTCTCAAATGAATTTATTAAATATATATTTTCTAAGAGTGCACAGTGCTTCATTTACTGTTGATCTTATGGGAAAGCTAACAATTCAAATTAGTTCAATCCATGTTTTTATTTAATGTAGATTGCATAGTTTTTCATTTACTGTTGATTGTATGGGAGAGCCAACAATTAAAACTAGTTCAACATGTTTTGATTTAATGCAGATTTTCCATCTCCAGAAGATGTAGTATATGGACACGAATTTTGTTGCTTCTGGTGTATGTTTTCGTGATCTTTCTGAAAGTAAAATAGCAGATTATATTTATAAATGAAATATGAAACAGTATGTGTTTTGTAAAAGATCATCAAGCAATGGTAAAAGTTGGAAAAAATGAAGAAGTGAGGAATGCAGATTGTATCAAGTACTGAGGTAGTTGTCTGTGATGGTACTGCTGTCTGTATAGAAATAGCCAGTGGCAGAGAGGAGTGAAAGGATCACCCTTTGATGTTGGTAAGTCTTTGACAATGGTTAGATTTAAACTGGCTGGTTAGGTACATTTGAACCTTTTTTATTTTTTTGTTGTGGGCTGTCTGCTAAATTATATTTGTAGTGCATCATCATCTTAAACAGCTATTGCATTTAAAGTGTACTGAAATGGCAAATTAGGGACACGGGTTGCTGCAAATGGTGAAAATATGTAGGTAACGTCTACAAAATTGTAGGTACTAGTAGCCTGAGCAGATCATTGGCAGACAGTAACTGGTAGCCCCACAAGGCAGCTAGTCTACATACCCTTGTCTAGCGGGCTACTGCTAATGTCGAGCTCTGTTAGATGTTGGGGTTTTCAGCAAAATTGATACAATTTTTATGTACAGACACAGATGTGTCTGTACATATTGCCATCACCTGCGTCTGTCGTCGCCGTCGCCGTCGCCGATCATGTCGCCGTCGCCGTCGCCGTGCACTTTCAGCGTTAACACCATAAGTGGAAGACAGTTTTACTTTTTGGCTTTATATTTACAGAGCTGACTAATATTCATAAAACGCAGGTCAAGTTCGAAAATCAGCATGATCGGGCCATTATTGTAGAATTTATGCTGTTTTTGCACTTTTTAGCATATGTGCAACACTGTTAACACATTTCAAGGAAAACCGATAGGCCTGTTGTCATGAAACTCACAGGAGTAATCAATCTTACTAAAATGCAGGTCAAGTTCGAAAATCGGCATGATCGGGCCACTATTTTAGTAGTTATGCTGTTTTTTTTTCACTTTTCAGCATATGTGCAACACTGTTAACACATTTCAAGGAAAACCGATAGACCTGTTGTCATGAAACTCACAGGAGTAAT
>NW_019775419.1:354928-402863 GCF_001039355.2 Lingula anatina | reverse complement strand
TTTTGGGCACTGCTCCCATGATGACCATTTAAGAAAAACCATGTCACTTACTGTTCTCAAACAGTACAGTAAATATGTACAGATGTGTCTGTACATATTGCCATCACCTGCGTCTGTCGTCGCCGTCATCGCTGTTGCCGGCACCTTGCACTTTCATTGTAAACACGATAAGTGGAAGGCAGTTTTACTTTTGGGCTTTATATTTAAAGAGCTGATGAATATTCATAAAACGCAGGTCAAGTTCGAAAATCAGGATGATCGGGCCATTATTGTAGAAGTTATGCTTTTTTCTTTCACTTTTCAACATATATGCAACACTGTAAACACATTTCAAGGAAAACCGATAGGCCTGTTGTCGTGAAACTCTCAGGAGTAAACGATCTTACTAAAACGGAGGTCAAGTTCGAAAATTGGCATGCAGCCTGAGTTGGAAAAGCAGTCTAATTGGCTTCTTTTTCTGGAAGTTATACATTTTCAAAGTGTGAACTTGAACTCTCATGGGCCTGAAGCCTTATGCTTGTTACACATTTTACTTTCATTGGTATTACCTGTTGAGCATAATTAAAATTTGATGTTGAATTTACAGTTTAACATAATGTACTTTTGCATCAGAATAAACAGTAGCCTATTTTGTACATAGTTATTTCCTGCTTTTTGTCTGTACATTTGACAGCTTTGCTGCCTTGTTAAGAAATGCCGTGGTAGTTGCTGGGGGGCATTTTTTTGTAAGCACACTGGATATAGTTACATGCTCAAGCTATCAAATATACTTGTTCTGACTTGTCATATATGGAGAAAATTATTTCAAACGTATCACATCAGTGAATGCAATTTTTATTAGTTTTAATGTTCTACATTTTCGGCATAAACAATGCCTTAAGCCACTTGGGAATGTTGCAGTCGCAAGTGATTGAATATATCTGATTTCAGACCATTCTATGGTTTTCATCCCAAAGAGGAGTTATTTTTGAAGATATACCTTTACAGTCCTAATATGGTAAAGAAGTAAGTTGAATGACATTCAGAAAACAATTCTACATGTAACAAAATGTTGATCTTCTTAAGGCCAAGGTCTTTTGGAGTAATTTTTTTTCGTAAATTATCATTTTCAGCTTTATGAATCTAAACCTTTTTATACAGTAAAAAAGAAATTAATCTTCAGCCACCTCCTAAAGTTGTGATTATGTTCAGTTGGCACTAGTTTCAGATGTTTGAATGAGCTGTGTTCAGGTTAAGATTACATTTTTTTTAATGTAGATTTTTTAACCTAATGGAAGAGCTTCCACATAATTGATTTTTTGAAACAATTTTTATTTGGAAAAAAATGTCTGTAAGGCTCTTAAAGCATAAGCTTTGATGATGATTGCATGTTGAATGCTGGTTGATGGAAAAAATAAGTTGGTGGTATATTTTTGAAATCACTTAGATTTTGAGTTAAAAATAGATACGGAGGCAAGGTTAAATTTGTAATTTACTTGCCCTTAAATTTCGCTTTATTTGAGTTCTTCCTGATAAAACTGTATTTCACAGATCACAACACATTTGTTCAATCTTGCTTTTCCTTTTATATAAAAGTTGCTTTCAGGTAGCAGTTGCATGATGATGGCTCTCTCTATATATATTATACGTAACATGATATAACATTTGTCTCATTCAGTTGATTGATACCTCAACTGTTCCACAAAGTAAATTATTGAAATGTCATTTGTAAATTATATATCATATAAGCTTGAACATCATTACGCTCTATTTTGTTAGTAATATTGTACAAGTTTTGTTGATTTTGCATTTTATTATGATGGTGTTGATCAAATTTATAAGATTGCGTTTTGTCTGATTTTTCAACCACCTTAATTAAGTGTTCCTTAGATATCATTCAGTTTTACATTCAATTTTTTACTGGTCCTAGTATGCCTATTAACTGATAGTTCCTATGAATATTGTTATAACTGTGCAATATCCCAATTTTCCAGGGTAGCAGATTTGCTCCAAGGGGGAGCCATATTGAATAAACCCTTCCAGCCTCATGAGACACACATTCCATTTAACCTGCAGGTATTTACATATTTATTTACAGGTTTTATTAGTGACAATAACAACAAAACTCTTTGTCACTTTTGTCTCCAGGAAATGTTTCCCTTTCGGATATTTCATATGAAATTTTAAGAATTATATGATCAGGTCTTGGTCGCTGAAATATGTTTTTTTTATTTTACGTAATTATATCTTCAAATCTATGTATTTTGAATATATATATATATATATATATATATATATATAGCACAATACTATACATATTTTTGCGCAGTGCTGTTTGCTATGCCACACATTGTGATGGTATGTTTAGTTTGCCTCTAATTTATTCATGCTGCAATATTGTAGCATATTTTCTTCGTAGAATAATATACAGTCTGAATAAAGTCATTTCCTATGCAATTCCCTTTCATCGATATTTGGGAAAAAGCCACATAATGATGATTTACCTTTTAACCCACTTTTTCAGCTAAATATCATGCATTTTCATCTGTCAAGTATTTTTCATTTTTAAAAATTATTGATATGAAAACTGGTGCAATGTTATGCTTATCCCTTACAGATTTTTTTGTGAATTTCTGTTCTTCTTATATATCCACAAACCCAAAATCAAACCTGTTAAGAAAAACTGCTGTTTAATCAATTCACTGTTTGTTTTTGATTGAAAGGATACTCTTTTTATCTACCTTTAGGATGAAAAAAATTTTGAGGCCTTTTTGTCACAGTATTATATATTACCACTGAATATAAACAGTGTGTCCTGACAATTTTGTTTTATATGCATCAAACAAAACGGAAAATAACTGTCATGCAAGTACACTTGTGCTCACACACACGCACATTAATAATTGACTAGCAACTGCTTTATTAGCCCATTGACCTGGTTTATTTGAATTCAGTGTGGTGCAATTATAAAGACAAAAAGGGATTTAAGTATTCAGCTATTGATTATTTTAAAAAAGGGTAATATATTCTTCTACAAATATTGTATTGACCTTTTTATTTGAATTTTATCATTTCAGTTCTTCATTGATTACAACTTGTATGGCATGAACTTGATCCATTTGTCAGCCGTGAAGTTCAGAAGAAGTCAACAACAAGCTGGTAATTCATTATATTTTTTATTTAAATTAAATTTAGAAAATAGCCTAATGATATGGTAATCTAAAATTTTATGCATAATTTTCTTAAGGTTAAAATTTTCAAATATTATAGAGCTTATGTACTGTCATTGATTGATTGAATTTTTTTATTTTATTTTTGAAAATTATGATGTTTTTGCAGATGGGCCCAGGGGCCCTGAAGTGAAGAGGTCTGATGACCTTTCACCTACAGCAGCTCTTCTGAATGATAGCAATAAAAGCAGCCTTCATTCAAGTCAGAATATATGGGATGCAGAAAACATAGCGGAGTAAGTCAATTCTATAAATATTATATCTAATAGGGTATGTGATCTCCCAACTTCTTTACTTGAACATCATCATCATCATCCGAATTTATATTATACTGGCCGGGATTAATCCTCAACAGAGGGTGGGGCCAGTCTGACACGCAGTCTTCCCCTCCAACTTGATCTATCCTGAGGGTCCTCACCGACTAGACCAAGCGCTTCCCTGTCTCTTCTCACCACGTCCTTCCAAGCTAACTTTGGTCTGCCAGGCCTCTTTCTATCCTCCACTCCACTATCCTTGTTGTAGCCATCATAGGTTGTTTGATTAACAATTCTGCCAGGTCTAACTGTATAATTCATTTTGTTGCATGACTATGTTTGTTATCTAAAATGATAAACTATGTTGAAATTCTTATCTCCTTTTGGATGCTAGATTTATAGACTAATCATTGCTTCAGTTCTGGTCATTTGGATATGAGTTTTGTGTGTGAAACTTCAATTTCAGAGGCATTTTTTTTTTCAAAATAAATCTATTTATTTATTTATTATTTTTGTGTCTGTATTTGCAGGGACATGCTTCTTGGTGCTGAGGTGGAGAGACAAAGTACGTGCGAGCTGGAGGTCGATGCAGTAGCAGCAGACATTATGAACAGGATGGAAGTTGATGGTAGGTTTTTTTTCATTGTATCTAAGATATGAAGAAATAAATTTCTTACTTTGTGGATAAGGAGTGATATTTTACGCATCCACAGCCAAACAGTAACTTATAATATTTTATTGCTGTAATATTGTTTATGTGAGATTACCTAAGTTAAAGGGGTGTTGACTTCTTGTGTTAATGTTGAGATGTGAGGAATATTATTTATTTACACTGAACAAAAATATAAACGCACGAAACTACATTGAACAAAAATATAAATGCACAAAAGAATATGTTGATTTATTTTCATGTTTGTAACTAGAGTATATGGCCAACATTAACAGCAAATTTTTCTCAAAAAATAGACATCACTTTGAGAGCATTGCAGGAAGTTTAAATGCATAGCCCATTCTCAGGAGCAGGAACATGATGGCGAAAACGCTGATCCAGAAAATCCCACAGGTGTTCAATGGGCGACATATTGGGTGTGGTAACACGTGGTCAGCGGGAATGTGGGTGGTTCCTAGTGCTACCAGTGTCTCTGAAGCTTGTTCTCAGATGGCTGACAGTGGAATGATGCACATTCAGGCATGCTGCAACTTCTGTTACCAACAAGCCAGCATTGAACAAGCGGATGGCACGCTTCCTCATGATTTCAGACATTAGTGGCATGTTGACAAGTGACAGAAATGCACATTTTGGTGTGCTCTTTTATTGCCTAGACTGTAAGGAGTGTCTGTGTATTGGTCATACAGATTGACCTCCACTCCGTCATGCTCCATTAGTCTTAGGGGTGGAAAAACTGAACCTTTGAGTATACTCATGGGGAGAGACCAAGTGAAACCAGACCACTATACTTGATCAAAACAAATCCATCAATTCACAAATAAACCATCAACCTGGGCATATTTCATGATTATCCATTTCAACTGACCATTTTAGTTTAGTGCATTTATATTTTTGATCAGTTTATTTATTTATTTATTTATTTATTTATTTATTTATTTATTTATTTATTTATTTATATTCAGCCAATCTTGGTGCTAACCCTGGGCTGGTGGCTCTCTGGGAGGATGAAAAACAGAGAAGAAAAGAAAAAGGAGATACGTCAAATATTTCACCACCTGAGTCCCAAGGTGAGAACTTTCAAACACTCTCCAAAATATTGGACAAAGCTTCCAGCTAATGCTGTTCATATGTCTGAAATTTTAAACATTTTGTTGTACGTAATTCAGTGAAGAATTTCAAATGTGTAATTTTTTTCCAGTTGGCAATGCTTAATCAGTTCCCTCAATCAATGGCAAAGACTCGAGTTATGTGTAGTCATCCAACACAAAATACATTATTATTATTATTATTATTATTATTATTTGATTTTTTTTTACAGAAAGAGGCTTCATCCCTCCCACTGAGAGTGATCAGATGTTCCGTGAGAGACTTCTGGATATCATAAGAAGACACCAGGCAATTGTGTAAGTAGATCTCTATGAACATCCCAGTTTCTTTAGTTACAAAATCAGTATCAATTTTCTAAAAAGGTCAAACTTAAGTTAATAAAGTTGTGATGGCCAGATTTTTGGTCATCTTAATATTTTCAAGCGGGGTAATTTTGAGATGAATCTAAACTGCATCTTATCTCTTTGAACTGAAATGTAAGAAGGATCCAAGTACTGAGACATGCTGGTAGATTTATTAATGATTTATGAAATTCCTTATTCAGGCAATCCCAATCTCAATCTTCTGAGGGTTCTCAAAATAGCATGGAGGTGGTGGAGAGTAGTGTCCCATGTTCACCAGCCAGTGTGGTGGACTTCCATTTGTCTGAAGGTAGGACATTTTTTTCGTTTTTTTAAGAAACTCCTGTATTATTTGTCCTTGTTGATCAAAATTTCTTTATTTCAGAAATTTTTTATCAGAATTTTTGTCTGAATTCCATAAAGATGTTTGTAAAAAACAAAGGGGTTACAGTACGTGTATGTGTATTTCCCCTTTTTGCTTTGTTTTCACCTAGTACCCGTTTTAATAGGTCTAAAGTGTATTAACCAAGGTTTTAAGATCATGGTAGCTTAGCAGGGTATTTAGACATGGAAACATGACTTTTAAATGGACATTTTCAAAATGCATTAAGACTACTTTTCATATAAAATACTTTTTGCCTTAGAAAATAGCCGTGCCAGTGCTGACACAGTTTTGCTTGGAGATGAAGATGCAGATGAACCTGTAGTGGATGAAGAATGTATACAGAGGGTGGTGTCTTTTAGTCAAAGCTTTCAGGGGTCTCCAGATGAAATAGACTCCCAGTGCTTAGGTAAAATTATGTGTTTTAACTTGGCAAGATCTTTTGTACAATGATGGCTCTAAGTTACATTGTATTTTGTAATCTTTCTATTTTCCCAACCTATTTTTTAAGATGTCCCAGTTTCAATTAAAAGTGTTTTGTGATTCAGAAACTAAGACTACAAATTAAATGTGAATTTCAATGTAGGTATATAGATTGTAAAAGTTTAAGTAAATATACTGTATGATGTGAGCAAACCTCTAGGATTTCAAATAAATTCTTACATGAATGTAAATTTGATTAAACGAATATATCTAGAAAACAGCAGTTATTCTTACATGACCATATAGTTTCATCCAATCACAACACTCAAATGCAAAAAAAAATCTACTGATGGATTTAAATCATAGATGCTCTAAAATAACATTATGCAGGGTCTATTATATAATCTGTATGTCGGTATTTCTGTGTGCGTGTCTTTATGTCTGTCTGTTTGCTAGACATTTTACCTGTTGAAGGATAAAAATTCATTTTGTTATCACTTTGATAATTCTTTTTTAAAATAATCTAGGTGGATCTCAAGACCAAGAGCTAGCTAAGATTTTGGCTAAAATGGCAGATGACAGCTCTCCGATATCATCCCAAGTGGAGTCCCAGGTTTACAATTTGGAGGATCAAGACAGCATTCTCCATGGTGGTCCTCAAACTGAGGAGGAGGAGGAGGAGGATCGGGATGGAGATGAGGGGGAGGATGTGCAGAAGGATATCGAGGACAGCATTTTGATGTCTCAGAGTGTGTGGAATGAACTCCAGGAGGAGATGACTCAAGAGAGGATACTGGGAGATAGGTGAGTATGGAAAGAATCTGCTAGCAGGACTTCTTCATCCTGCCACTCCATCATCCCTCCTCATTTTGCCTTGAAACCTAACATGTTGTATTACAGGACATGTTATGACAAGAGTGGCAATTGAGATACTTCTTCATGAGCCCTGTCTAAAAAAAAAAAAGGTTGAGTTTAACCAGAAATTATTGCGTAAACTTTCTCCCCAAATTAGCTAACTCAGTGACTTTCTTAGTGCTGTCATGCTATGTCAACCAGGGATTATACAACCAACAGTCTGTATTTTGGGAAAAAAAATTCACTATGTCAGTGACAACAAACAAATCGTATTAGAATATTGAGGTAACAGTTGTTTCTAGTTTTCAGTACATTGCACTGAGTTTTGTACTAGTTACAACTTGAGTCGTCCACTGTATGCGACATACAAAAGTGTAATTATATCAAGGCGCAGCCGAGATATAATTTGCCCTTGTATGTCGCATACTGTTGACGAAGAGTAGTTGTAACTGACTTATACCACAGCTGGCACTTCGAACAATAGGATGAACACACCGAGGTGTATGAAAATACAGGCAAGCCTGTATGCAAAATACAAGTGCAATTATCCTCTTGTTCAAAGCGCCTGCCATTTTATATTTAATTCACATGTGCACAGATGTATTATATCATGAACAAGGCAGCCCTCATCTCAGAGAGCATAAAATCATGTATTTAATTCAATGCAGGCATTCCTTTTGTATCTTTTGATATGATTTTATGAAGGTAATTTGATACCTGGTCTATAAATTTTCATTAAATATTGTTCATTCCTAGAAAGTAGCCTTAAAAATTCATGAGTATTGAATTATTTTGTTTTATTTTGTAGAATCTTAAATATGTTGAGGTTGTGAAAATGTGATTTTTTATGACAATAATCTTTTATTTTTTGCTGACAGTTTGGATGAGGACTGTGATATGGAAAATGTGGAGAAAACCAGCAGTGATAGTGAGGAAGATGAGATTCCACAGTATGATGGCCCTGGTGATGTGTCTGGTAAAAGAATAGATAATTTTTTACCAATCTGAAAACTCAAAATAGAAACATGACTTTACTAGTTTTGTTTAATTAGTAGCCTTGGCATTCCACTGTGAAGATTTGTCAACTCTTGTCAGTCTTTATTATTTACAGATTTGAAGTTACTTGGAATACAATTCTTCTAATTTATTTCTTGGTTTGATTTTTTCAGTTTGTAGTAAAGATCATTGTGTATAGTAAAAATTTCAGCATTCTCATGGATGAAATTAGTTAATATATGGACTGTAGCACAAATATTTCATCATCTGATATATGTGTTTACTACTGAAAAGTTAAACTTTAAACTTAGTTTTTGTTTTATGTCTTATTTTGGATAAATATATGTTTGGGGGGGGGGGGAGGGCAAGAGGTGAATAACGTCTTATGAAATATAAAGAATGAACTATTCCATTGTACTTTCAGGTCCAACAAAGAAAAGACTTGGACCCAGAGGTCCCGTCCTTCCATGTGGTCAAAACAAGTACCCATTGACATATACAATCAGTGCCAGCAAATCATTAGAAATGAGAAACTCTTTTTCTTCTGGAGAAACTCCTCTCCCCGTTCACAAGTGCCACGTTGTGTTGAATGATTTCAGAAAGGAGCAGTACACAAAAATGAAGCCCCAACAGAAAAATTTGAACCTCAATTTACAAGCTCCAAGGCTAGCTAATGAAGAAACTGGACTTCCTTTGAATATTACAGAGCAGAAATCTAAGGAACAAGGTCCTCTTAGTTCGAAGGAAGACACAGGAGTCTCTGTCCCTGATATTAAAAATTCAAACACAACAGGCATAAAGGAGGTTAATGCTGGAAAAATTTGTCAGCGAAGGAGAAGTCGTGTGAGGCCTTTTATTTCACCCAAACCTAATTCACCTCCATACCAAAGTCCCAGGCGAATAGAACAACCACCAAGCACTGTTCATCAGCATTCACCAACTGAGACTATCAGTCAGAGTAGCAATGGTGAAAGTGGTCTTTATACAGTGGAGAGTTTTGATGCGATGAGGAAAAATGCCGAAAGCACAGCCAAATTTCCAAATACTAAGTCTGCAAGTGAGACTGACAAATTTGAAGTTTGTGATACAAAAAGTGACCTTAAACTTTCCCAAAGGACTGTACTGCAACAGAGGCTCCACGATGACAGAGGAAGAGAGATTGAAAATGGTACATGTAATGCTGAAGAAGACAGCAGCTCAGCAGTAAAAACATATTTTCCTGTCAAAAAGAATGGATGTAATTTACAAAACAAAAAGAAAGCTGTTTGCTCTGGGGAATTAGAACCTCCCAAACTAACAAGAATGGTGAACAGAAAGTCCTTTGAAGATCTCTATGAGGAATTTATGCCAAATAGTCCTCCTGATCTCAATGAGGATAAGCATTCTGCAACAGTGGATGACAAGTGCAATAATAAAGATAAAAAATTAACTGAAAAAATGAATTATAAAAGACCAACAGAAAATTTCCCAAATTTTACTACACCGAAAAAGACTGTGGTTACCAATACAAGTAGTAAGGATCCTATTGTGCAAAGGGAGGAGAACCTGTCAACTTTTGCTCAAAAATCTCATGTTTGCTTTGGAGATGGCAGTCCCTCATCAAACTCGGATTTTAATTCCTTGCCATTACCCACTAAATCGACTGTGGACTTGGGGTCTGACAATGAGGATGCGCCATATTTAGACAGCGTGGGCTGCGATGATTTATTTCACTCTGACACTGCCATATCCTCGCCCATGAAACCATGCTCAGATTCGGCAAGTGTGAAGTCCAGATCATCATCTGTTTCACCAACCAGGCTTGTTTTGCCAAAGGTGTTTGCCACATACTCAAAGAAGGAACAGCAACAGGAACACAGTTTTCTGGGAGAAACACAGGATGAAATTTCAACCGATTTCAAGTCAAGTCCATTAAAAATTACAGAACTAAGAAAAAAACTTCAGAAGTTAAAAGCTAAAACAGATCTGATATCCCCTTCTAAAAGTGACTTGCAGAGAGAGGACAGCAGCGGTGAATGTCAAACAAGAACTAAACAAAGGAGTAAATTATCCCTGAAGAAAAAACTTGAAGAGAAACGAAAAAGGACTAGTAAAGGGATGGGCCAGGCTGAAAGACTTTGGGACAGCAGTATTTTACACAGTAAATCTTTGATTCTGAATAGCACTCAAAAGTTTAGTACAGTTCTTGATAAACCAGCAGAATTTTCTGACAATAAAGAAGATGATGACAATGGCAGTACAACCCATACACTGCAGCAGAAAACAGGGACAAGTCTCAAACGTTTCTCTGATACTGTGAGTCATAATAATCACAAATCTATGCAAAATGTATCTCTGGGATCTAAGACAGGCGAATTTGTACACCTCAACTCTTTTTGTGATACCTCCTTAATGCATAATGGTTGTGATAATGTTTTGGTGCCTTTAGAAGTGGTCACTCTATTTGACATATCAAAGATTGGAAAAGAGAGGCTAAAACTGAGAAAAATGTCAAGGCAAGATATTCAGAAAAGAGTCCATGCGTGTGATTCTAGCTCTGAAACCAAAATGGTACACACAGATATACATTCTACAGTGAAAGAAACCTCAGGAAGTGTGATGGAGTCAAAAGCGAAAAAACTTGATTATTTCAATGAAGAAACCCCTGTGCAAGGCCCAGATTTAAAAGCAAAAGCAGAAAACAAGGATGAGAGAGCAGATGAGACTGAGAGCATGGTCAGTGAGACTCAGAACAAAAACGTTATACCCAGCATAGATATTATTGAAAAGAATATCAATGATGCCATTGATAAAGATGATGCAAATTATACCAGCTCAGTGGCATCAGAAGAATCTGAACCATCAAATGTTACAGACATTGAACCGCAAGAAAAAATGGTTGAAATAGGGAGGGTAGTTTTTCATGATGTCAACTTAAGTGTTGCCAGTGTTACATGTAATAGGATGGACTCTCCCAGAATATTTTTGTCCCCAGAAATGGATGCTACTGATCAACCCATTTTGGGCACAGAAACTAAGGAAGACCAGTCTAAGCCTCCATTGTTATCTGACAATGTTACTCTCTTGAAACAAACTGAAGATTCTTTAGACAATGAACTTTTTCCTGGTGGTGTTTTAAGCGGGGATAAGATGGTGGAGGTTGGAGCAGACAACACCTCTGAACTGGGGCCTTCTATAATTTTACCCACAACAGATCACAATGAGGTCATAGAAAAACCACCAGTATTACAACAAAAAGGGAATAACACTTCCCTGAAAAGTAGGACGAAAGGCATGTTGAAGCTGAAAAAGAAAAAGTTGGAACCAATTACTGAAGCAATATCAAGACAAAATGCTACTTTAGAGGAGACAGAATTCCCTATTCATGAGAGGAGCTCAGAATCTGTTCAACATGAAGAACTAGTTGAAAGCCCAGTTGGAACTCCAAACACACAAGATATGCCTTCAATTTTCACAAATGAAGATATTCCTTTATCCCGCAAAAGTCAAAGAAAGAGAAAAAGAAAACTCAAGTTTGGTGCAAATAGTGACTTTTATGCATTTGGATCAATTTCAGGTAGCTTTAGAGAGAAAACACCAATTGCTGCCGCTAAGAAATTAAACAGGCCAACTTCAAAAAGACCCAGTAAGAGAACAACAAAACCTGCAATAAAACCTGCAGTGCCACCTATTAAGATTTTGCTGGTAAAGAAGTTCAAAGGTGTGAAAGAGTTGAGAGTGGCAGTGGAGAAACTTCATATAGGAGTAAGTAAAACTGTCAATGCTATAGATTTTATTCAGAAAACAAACTTGAGGGACCAGAACCAGGAAGGAATTGGAAAACCCAGGATCATTCCTCACAAAAATCTTGGTCGCATCCCAAGAAAGTACATCACAGCAGAAAAATTCCGTGCCAACAGTGCCTCTGTTCATGGCTCAAACAAAAAACGAAAATATCACAATGGAGCATCTGGAAAATTTAAGGATATCAACTTACCTAGTAGCGCATGGGATGTGATCACAAACCAGCTGAACAAAAGAGGTGGAAATGCTCATAATATTGAACTGAAATTTAGAAACAGTCAAGATGGGACTGTCTTGCCATCTCTGCTACCCCCTGATGATACTCCAGTGTCAAAATTGCCCTCTTATACAGACACCACAGATGATTTTCAAACCTCTTACGATGATGTACTGTACAAGATGTCATACTTTACACCAAAGGTGGATGAAGAAGGGGACAGAAGCCCTCCAAGACCGTGGTCCCCGTGTAGTTTACCTGAAGAAACTGATGATATCAGAGACAAAAGTAAAATCAATACTCAACAAACAATCGAAAGAGATGGACACATTTCTGCAATCAAATTGAAAGATTCTATCACTTGTGATAACAATTTTGAATCATGTACAGTATCTACATTATCAGCAGAGTCGCTGTCAAAAACAATTGTATCTCCGCGAAAACCCAGAGAGATTCTCAAATCAAGATCATCCATAGACGCAACTGTGGACTCTCCACTTCGCTACGAGGGATCTCTTCCCATCTGCAAATCCCCTGAACATTGGCTAAGTGCACCTTCATCTCTAAGTCCCAATAGCAGTGAAAGTTCAGAACTGCCTTGTGGGCAGAGGAGCAGACATTCCACTCATAGCAGCATTGGCGATGTCATTGATTCCTCAATACCGTACTTGGTTCCACAAACAGATGAGAGTCTGGTGAGCTTTTCTGATGAACCAGATGGGACTAGCCAGCACAGTGCTGAGTATGAGAGATCAAGGATGTCACCACCTACGTTAAGCCCTTCACAACCAGATCCAAATGCTGATGACTCACAGCAGTCTGTAGATAATGAGGATGGGCCGCCGGAATTGATGCCTTCTGTTTCGTATCCAGAAACTCCAAATGAAAAAGTGAAAAATCATCAAAGGTTGTTCACCACAGACTCTCAGGTAGTTTTGGAATCTTCTTGTGAATCATCTACTTTTGGTGCTTTGGACAAAGGCAATAAACTTCCTGGGAGTGAAGAAAGTCGACATTCCCTAAATTCTGAAACGAGTGAAAGCCTTCTTGATGGACCTTGCTCACCCAGATCTTCAGTTACACATGGGTCTCCCTTTTGCGAAGAAAGTAATGATAGTTTCTTAAGTTCTCATGCCTCTGAAGGGTCTTCAAACAGATGCAGTGCTCCAGTGCTTGTAAGAAGTCTTTCTCCATGTAGCAGTAAATCAAAATGCAGTGAAAAAGACCTGCACTCCAATTCACAGACCTCAGCAACAAGTGAAAGCCCTCAGGTCAAATTGACAGCTGTAAATAAAAAGACACAGTCCTCAAAGAAAAATCTATTCCACTCTACAGAACATATACCAACAGAAATAGAAAAAGTTTCAAACAATTCCAACAGAAGATCTGAACCTGGGAAAAATGTTTCTGAAACTGATGTCAAAAGCTTAGATGGCAGGGCTGAATTTTTTACAAGAGACACAGTACAGTCAAAGCCAATGGATCTTAGCATGGGCAAATCTGAGTCTCGCAAAGAGCCAGGTTTTGATACCTCTTCACTAATCAGTGACAAAGATGCATTTCTTGAAGAAACTGAAACAGTAAATCACACACCTTTTAAACAGAACACTACAACTCAGGTGGATCAAACTGCAAAATTGCCAGCTCAGGATCAAGATGAATTTACTGAATCAAGGCAACTTCCCCATGAATTACCTCAATCTTATTCTACACCTGTATTGCCCAAATCCTCTTTGATTTCCACCTCTCCTGTGAATGGCTCAGTTTCTCCTTCCAGTCCTCGTGGAAGACCAAGATTAAAAAACCTCAACTCAATTGTAAATAGACTGAAGGCGAAACAGCTTAATTTTGATGGTGAGGATGAGGGTGGCATTGCAAAAGAACATGTCGGAAAAACTGATGTGTTGGGAAATGGCTGTGACAAGGACCCAAATGTCCATCTTCCTGAAGGTGACATGCCTGCTAAAGTTGTCACCTCCCCTGACCTGTATGGTGACAGCTTTGACAGTCCCAGTGACTTACCAGAACACAAGGACAATGATGATTTAAGTAACCAGGGCAACAGTGTTGTAATGGGTGAAATGTGTCAGGAGGTCCAGACAAAAGATAGAGACACACCTGCAGATAATCTTGAGGTATTAGCAGCTCCCAAGTCAACAGATGCTGCATGCACTTCTGAGGGACTGAAGTTCAACCCTACTTGCCAGAGATCTGCCACTGTTTTGACACCAGTCAAACTTCCACCAAGCAGGGATGAGGTCATTAAGTCTTTGGTCAGCTTTGATCTTGGAGAAGAACAGGTCGTTGACCCCCATTGTAGTGTACCTCAGGACATGCCAGAAAAACCAAAGTAAGTACTTTTGAGAACATCCATCGGATTGATAAAATGGCTGTTAGCATTAAAACAAATCTAGGTTTATAAGTATGAAACAAGGTGACAGTACACCTTAAAATCGGAAAAAGTTGTTAGAAGTCAGAAATATGAAAGCTACTAAATTGCTTGTTTGGAAAACTGTCGTGGTGCCGAATTTGAACTTAAAAAGCGCAAGTGACTATTGGGCAAATTGAAAAATCATTGCATATTTCCATTTTTATTTTCAGAGAGCTTGGAGGCAGAGTGTTGAAACTGCAGTCACCCCTGGTAAATTAATAAAATATTACCTCTCTTTGACACATCAGCTTGAGATTTCTGTTACCTCTGTGGACCTCCTTTACTATATAAATATATATAAAAGCAATGTAGATAAGAAATTTAGTTTTTACTTGCCAATATAACCTGTAGTGTCTGTAACTATTTCTTTTAATAATTTGCGCATTATGATATTTATAGGTGGCAGATTTGCCAGATTATAGAACTGAATTACCCATCACCATGATACAAGGTTGGCAATTCAGAATGGCATCAAAATTCTCAGGTCAAGAGTTCCTGTCTCAGGGTGATGACTTCAGTTTGATTGATGAAATCAAGAAAAATCCTGAACTGAAGAAAAGTTTGCATGGAAACACTAAAGTGGTGATGACTCCATGTAGGCCACCTCCAAATGTCAGGTCTGTGAGGAGATGGCTTTATGGTCAAGATGTAAAAGAAGAAAAGATTCCGAAGAGTACAGACCCCTGTGAGAGTACAAAAGTGGAAACCTCTCTCTCTGACAAGAAATCTGAGTCATGTGAAGTTGCAATTGATGAAAAGGGACCAGATGTTACGCCAAAAACATCAAAACCAGACTTTGTGAAAATTGTCTACCTGAAACGCACACTTTCAGATAGCAAAGATGTAGAATCGGTCAGTTATGAGAAAGAGATCTCCAACCCACCTGCAAGATTGAAATCACCAACTAGGTGGGACCAATCACCACCTCTGTCAGCATGCACAGCGACGCCATCTGTTAGCAGAAAAAGAAAACTCTCAGATGATGTTACACCTTCTACAAGCACTCCGTCAATACCTCAGAGTAGGAAAAGAAAGGTGTCTGAAGATTCCAACTCCAGTTTACAGCACAGTACACCAGTTAAGAAGGCCTCATTTATTGACATTGAGGTCCCAAGTTGTACACCAATTGTAGGTGAGAACAAGATGAGAACTGGAAATGATGACTCTCCCTCTACCTCAGCAGCAACTCCAGCGAGAAAGTTATCAAGAATTAGACGGCTGTCAACAGGGACTGAGAACTTGTTGAGAAAGACTTTGTTGTCAAGTCAGATGAAGGTAAAGCATTATTTTTACACATTATTTAGGTTTGTTTATCTCACTGAAATCTGTGACCAACATTTAATTTCCATTTTCTATGAACATGACAAGAACTTCAGAACCATTAAAACCAATTAGATTTTAGATTTACTGAAGGCTCTGATATTAGTGTCACGAAACATTGTAACATTGCCTCACCAAGAGCCATATGGAACATGATTATTTATATGAATTTTGGGACTTTGAAGCTTTTTTTATGTGTGCATGATGTTTTTGTTTTCTCCAGAATGCTGCAGGGACCCCTCTCAACCAGAGAATTGTTTCTCAAATTGAGGGACCTTCTCCCAACAACACGTACGGTTTCAAAGTCAGTCTTCAGAATTTACAAGATGCCAAAGCTGTGCATGAGGTATAGTTTAAGAAAAAATAAAGAAAAAAGATTATATATACCAGTTGCAATACATATTTTGTACACTTAAATTTCAGTGAGGCATTAAAAATTTCAATAAATTTTTTCCTTACATTTTGAATGAATTTGTTGATTGTGAAAAAGTTAATGAATAATAACAAAAACTGCAAAGTGAATATGGAAACATCTTATATATTTATGTACTTTATTACAGGTACAACATCTGACAGTCATGAGCATGGAACTTTTTATCTGGACCAGAGGGGATTTAAGACCAGACCCAGAATTTGATGCCATCGGTTCGGTGTTTTATCACATCCTAAATGACACCACAGAAACCGAGAAAAGGACTTCGACAGGGGTCATAATTGTGGATCCAGTTTCGGCCAATTTGGAGCAAGATGAAGGTCGGAGACTATCGACGGACGCGGCAGACTCAAGCACTGGGAAGTTGAGCCACAGGGAGAAGACATTGTTACAGAAGTCTGGAGTCAGTTTGATGGAGACGTCCTATGTGAAGGATGAGAGAGAGTTATTTGTGAAGTTTCTGGAGCTTGTGAGAAAGTTAGTGTGTTTATATTGGAATAATGCATCTTCTTCTCAGGCTCTCAGAAATTCCCAGTGTAAGATTAAAGATAATTTGATAGAATAGATTTTTTAATGTTTCAGTTATCATTATTATTTAACATCACATTTTTCTTTAGCTTTACATTTAATCTAATGAAACTATTCACAAAATTGAACCACCAGCCTTTATTTTCCTTTGTGGTCGATGCACATAATGGGTTGCATTTTTGTTCTCCAATTTTCAGATGGGATCCTGACATATTGGTTGGTTTTGAGATTCAGATGCTGTCCTGGGGGTACCTCTTGCAGAGAGCTGCCTATCTGGAAGTTAACCTGTGCTCTTTGATATCTAGAATTCCAGGTATTATAATGTACAACAATGAATTCCACAATTGTGAAGACACACTGTCGATAGGAAAAATAAACCTTTTCAAAATATACCAGATTCTCAAGTATAGTAGAATAAAACTTTCAGTGAATTCTACAATCATGAAGACCTCCTGTCAGTAGAACATTATGAACAGTTTCAAAACCACCCTCTCTGTTAAAAATGATTTTGGTTTTAAACATAGTTCATTGAATATTACGGATTGTATATTATTTGTTTTTCAAAGGTGAAGACAAAAGGAGTAGCTTCAGTGCAGAGAAAGATGAGTGGGGAGCAGATTATAACTCTGAAATTCACATTGCTGGGAGGATAGTATTGAATTTATGGAGGATTCTTAGACATGAGGTAGATATACTATATATTATGTACCTCTAATATTTCATGACAGTATTTTGGTTGAATTTAATATTTAGCTTCATAATATAAGATGCCAGATGATATTCTGAATGATTTAAAGAAAATTAAGCTGCTGTCCCAAAATGTTTTACCTAGGTTCTCCAAAGTTCTTCAATTGGAATTATTTTGCTTTTTATTTTTTATTTATTATTATTATTTTACATTTTTTTATAAACTTAATTACTTAATATATTATGAGATAATTTACAAAATGTAAAATAAAGATCAAATTTTTTTACTTTGACACTCCAAACAAAATTCTTATTATTCATCCAACTTTTTCAGGTGACCTTGAATATCTACTCTTTTGAGAACATTGCATTCCATGTACTTCATAGAAGAATTCCATGTTTCTCTTTCAAACAATTGACTTCTTGGTATGGACATAGGACAGATTTGTACAGGTAATACCAACTTAAATGCTTGTCCTGTTATCTTTTTTTCACTTACAACAATCATATTACTAATGAATAGTATGGCCAATCTCTTATGGAAAAAATAAATTTACAAAACGAGTATTGAAAATTAAATTGAAAAAAACAAGGATTGATAAGTGAATAAATAGATTAATTAATTAATATGTAAATGAATCATTAAATAATGAAATAAAATAAAATGAAGCAGCTGCACTTTTAAGGTGTAAACTCCATTTAATTAAATTGTGATTGATTCGTTTCAGATGGAGGACTATTGCTCACTATGTAACCAGAACTAAAGGAAACATAGAGATAATGCAGCAGCTGGACCTTATTGAGAAAACCAGTGAATTTGGCAGGGTGTTTGGTATAGAGTTCTACCATGTGCTGTCAAGGGGCTCTCAGGTTAGTAGCATAATTGGAGAAAAAGGAATGCTTAATTTGATTTGAATGTAACAAGTAGACAAAGATTGTTTTTTACTGCAGTTGTATTTTAAATTTAATCAGAAGGAAGGTTGTAAAATATTTTTGAAATTTTGACATAAGATATTAAACACACTAGAAATAATATTTGTATCATTAGTATATTGTATCGAGGCATCTTTTATATATGTGTCAGGCCTGCACTGATCATGCTACAACAGGTGTTTTTATCATTTTTCAGTATCGTGTAGAGTCGATGATGCTGAGACTAGCCAAACCAATGAACTATGTTGCTGTCTCCCCCAGCGTTCAACAGAGGGCAAAGATGAAGGCCCCAGAGTGTATTCCACTTACCCTAGAGCCAGAGTCCAGGTTTTATAGTCACCCAGTTGTGGTGCTGGACTTCCAGTCTCTCTATCCTTCTATAATGATTGCTTACAACTACTGCTACTCCACTTGTATGGGCAGAGTGGATAAGTTGGTTGATGCACAGTAAGTTTAGTGCTCAGAAATTTTGTAGAAATGCCCAAAATATTAAAGATCACTCCCCATTTCTTGTCATATTGGTTGATGGAGTGCAAGTTAAGTGCTCTGAGATTTTGTAGTTGTTAAAAATGTTACTGTCCTTTTTATGCATGAAATTGCTTTTGATTATTAGAAGTTGTTGCATCTACTGAATTTGAGTTCTGATGAACAAACATTAATTCCTTCCATTATTGTTATCAGTTAAAGAAGTAGTAGTAGCATAAGACATCTTGCATTATTATAGCAAGATGAAATAAGGGCTTGAACCAGTTAAACCTTCACAGTTATTAAGGATATTTTTGATCATTTGTTGTATGAAGTATTACAAAGGAATAAAGCAAAAAATGTATGTTGTATCTTTGATCCATTGGTCCTCCATGTTATTCATTTTTTCCAGTGAGGGAGAGTTTCAATTTGGCTGCACCACTCTGAGGGTTACACCATCAACTCTAAAGGTAACATTTTAATACATCTTGAATAATATTACATATTATTAACTGTCTGTAGAATGAAAATGACTTTACCCACTTGTTCGTTATGCGGTGTCTTTCAATATTAAACCAACTAGTTGAAAGTTCTTTCAGTTACCTATATTTACAACTAGATTCTTTTCAGTATTTGTAAATATTATTTATTTATTTATTTATTTATTTATTTATTTATTTATTTATTTATTTATTTTGCAGAAAATGAAAAACAGTGTGTCTGTTTCTCCGAGTGGAGTTGCTTTTGTCCAGTCAGATGTGAGGAAAGGGATCATATCCAGGTATCTCTTTTTGAAAGGTGTTTGACATAATGTACAACCAAATGTGGTCCTAGAGGATGTTGTTGTTGTTTTTGATGCAAATCTGAAAATTTACAGAATGTATTGGGAGGGGTTGTGAATTTATTAAATTAAAATATAAAAATGCACAAATTTATTGTAATCAAAGAATATCACTGAACCTTGAATGTTTGTTACAGTATGGTAGAGGAAATTCTGAACACAAGACTAATGGTGAAAAAAGCAATGAAGAAACACAAGGGGGACAAGGCAAGTATATGGCATAAAAATAAAAGATACTGTACGTTTATGTCCAAAGTAAGATGGGATATTCAAAATTATTCATCATTCACATATGTTTGGATATAGTGTGAAAATGTAAGCTTTGAAATGATTTGAAACTCCTTTGTTTATTTGAATTTACCTCTGTATTTGTTTCTTGAATGAAATTTTTATGATTTTTAAATGATGTTTCTTTGATAAATGTATATTTTGTATTGTAGGCTTTAGAAAGACTGCTGAATGCCAGACAGTTAGGCTTGAAACTGATTGCAAATGTTACTTTTGGCTACACCTCAGCTAATTTTTCTGGAAGAATGCCTTGTGTGGAAGTGAGTAGGAGATATTTACCTTGTCACTGCATAGGCAGTAAATGGAGTAGTGTGTCTATACTCATAAATCCATATTACTATATAGATAAATATTTCATTTTTGATATTTAGTATGTTGTACTTATCTGGTAAACATTGAAAGTGGATTTTTTGCTTCACATTCTCTTTGAGGCCTGGCTTAAGTAACCTGTCCTAGTGCTTAGAACTAAACTGTTATCATTTGTCATTTCATGTGTTCTTTTGCAGGTTCTCGTAAAGTGAACATATTTCTTGTGTTTTGTTTTTTAGATTGGGGACAGCATTGTAAGCAAGGCCAGAGAAACTCTAGAAAGAGCCATCCAAATGGTAGAGGAGACTGAAAAATGGGGAGCCAAGGTGGTGTATGGAGACACTGACAGCTTGTTCATATTGCTGAAAGGAAGGACTAAAGAGCAAGCTTTTAAAATTGGGCAAGACATTGCAGATGCAGTCACTGCTGCTAATCCCAAACCTATCAAACTTAAATTTGAAAAGGTATTTTACTTTGGTGTATTGGTGTCATTGGTTTACGTCATCGAAATCCTTTTTTTTCCGTAAAATTGATTTTTATTTCAGCTTGCTGTATAACTGACAGAGTAGAAAATAATTGCAAATGATTTCTTTGTAAAAGTGTTTTATGGGGTATGGTTTGACACCAATGGTTGTTCACTGTACATTTACTTTGAGAAAAATTCATGTGCTGTTTTCCAGGTGTATCTGCCATGTGTTCTTCAGACAAAGAAAAGGTATGTGGGCTTCATGTACGAGACAGTAGACCAGAAGGAACCAGTTTTTGATGCCAAGGGTATCGAGACTGTGAGGAGAGACTCCTGTAGTGCAGTGTCAAAGGTGAATAAACAAAGATTGTTTGTTCAATCAAAACCCCCCTCCCCCATCCCTAAATTGTACTTGTTACAATTTCATTTGAATAAAGAAATTTGATGTCGGTGGGTTGAAATGAAGTAGGTTATTTTTCAACTCATTGCCTTGAAGAACTTTGGAGGCCACTTGCAAAAATAATAATAATAATAATAATAATAATAATAAGCCAGATGTTTGTGAACAATCAAATAACAATTAGCATAGATTGGTGAGATATAAACAATCCACTAGAAATTTTTTGGTCCTTAAAATGCAGGAGAAATACATGGAGAATTCTCTCCTGCATAAAAGAGTGCATGCACAGTGTCCAGGTATGCTGTCTTATCTTTTAGATACTAGAGCGATCCATCAAGATTCTCTTCACCACCCGCGACGTTTCCCAGGTGAAGCAGTATGTGCAGAAGCAATGTGTAAAGGTGATGGAAGGAAAGGCTAGCATGCAGGATTTGATCTTTGCCAAAGAGTACAGAGGAAAAGCAGGCTACAAACCAATGGCTTGTGTGCCAGCGTTGGAACTGTCAAAGTAAATTCCCCCCCCCCCCCCTTGGTTATATTGCCACTTTATTCACATTGTTATCATGCATAATCCTATCATTTTGTGACATGTTTTGTCCTTTTGGTCATGTGTAATTTTATTGCTATATTATTAGTGCAATAACACAAGTATACTTATGAATCTCATTGATTTGCAGTTAACTAAAAATCCAATATTAAACCAGAGTAACAAGTTGATACATGTCAGTCAAGCCATTGTACTTCCAGTTTGTACCATTAATTATTTATACATAGAAATATTAACAAGTCAATATACTCAATTTTTTGTACTCCTACCTTTAAAGATGCCTGTACTTTTCCTTATTGATACATTGAGCAGATCTAGATGTGGCACTAAAATTTTTTGTAAAACTTGATAGGAAAATGTTGGCAGCTGATCGTCGTAGTGAACCCAGGGTGGGCGAGCGAGTTCCCTATGTTATTGTATACGGCAGCCCAGGTCTTCCACTGATACAGCTAGTACGTAGCCCTGTGGAGGTTCTTCAAGACTCGAGTCTACGCCTCAACGCTGTCTATTACATCACCAAGCAAATTCTGCCCCCACTGGCAAGACTGTTCTCATTGATTGGGGTAGATGTTTTTTCATGGTAAGTGAATAGCATAATGAAACGTGCTGTAGGATGATTGAAATAGTGTCTAATATGTTATACGCTGTACCTTGACACTGTGAAAGCAAATTGGAGGTAAGTTGACTTTGATTTTCAGAATCCAGTTATCGTTACAGGATATAATCTATTCTGATAAGTTGTGAACACATTGTGAGAATTTTTTTCAACGGAAGTTGACAATTGATCTGTAATTTCTGGTTATAGACAGTGGCATTTTGTGAGGGTCTTCATTTAAGTTTTTTCTTGTTAAATGATTTAAAATCAATTTCTGTAATAGAAATGTAACAGTAGCATCCCCAACTTGTGAATAACTTGAGAACGTTTTAAAATAAATTTGTTTATTGCCAGGCCTGTACATGTATACGACACATGTGAGAGGGCAAATGTCTCAAAGTAATTTAAAAGAACAAACAGAACAAATAAGATTAACTAAGACTAAAAAGAAATAAAGAACAATCGAGATGAAATAACATGAAAAGTGGACTAAAATATACTTATTTTTATAACAAAATAAAGCTAAACTAAACTCTTAAATAACATAAATAACAAAAAGCAAATTAATCAAGTCCGTATTTACCTGTAAATGTGTACGACACGTGTGAAGGCAATGTGTCCCGAAATGAGAAAGGTTGGGTTTTCTAGATAAATAGACATACACGAATACAAACTGAAAGCGACAAACACGCTACGCTAACACAACCACACACATACACACATGTTACAGAAATAAAGTCCGCAGTAATCTAATTCATTCAGGTATCAAGATTTGCCAAGAGTGATAAGAGCAGCTCCAGCCATGGATATTGCAAGTGATACAAAGAAGGTTAGGATGAATTTGATTTAGAAATTAACTTGCCTGCTAGAAGTGTTCTTTGTAGAATTAATTTCTTCAAGTGTTTTACGTATATTTTATATATATATTTCTTATGAGTTCTTCTATACCTGATGTACATATAGATTTTGATTTTACTAACCATTGGCAATGGATTCAAAGAATAACATTGAAATTTTTCTAGGGAACAATCTCCCAGTATTTCAACAATATTAATTGTCCAGTATGTGGGGAATTAACCAAGCAGGGGGTGTGTGGTCAGTGCCAGACTGACCCTCAGACAGCAGTGACCGTGCTGAACAGCAGAATTCTAAAGTGGGAGAGGACTCAGCAGCAGTTACTGAAGGTGACTATATTTTCAAGTTTGCAAAATTTATCTATAATGAGTGCCTGTAATATATTCCGTAATTATGGACCATTTTAAGTTTATAAGACGTAGACAAGGAAAAAATGCTGTCCACATAACATTTCAACTTCAAATGATTCATCATTTGTCTTTATCACATTGAAGAGTGAGGCAATCTTTATATTTAAAGAATCTTTTACACAATTTTTTTTGGGGGGAGATTTGCTCTTTCTAAAAAAGGAATTATACTTTTCAGATCTGCGGAAGCTGCATGGGAACTATGGATTCTAATATGCCATGTACTTCACTAGACTGCCCAATACTGTACAGACTTGACAGAGCAACAAAGGAGGTCCAACAGGCTCCAAGGCTAAGACAGGTCATTGAAGATATGTTTTAAAACATACAGTGGGACAATTTTTGGAGCTCAACTTTCTTTAAGGTTGACACCATATACGGACAATGTTTTTGAAGATTGAAATTAAGCTTTAAAGGGTAAAATAAGACAAAAAAAAAACATTCATTTTTTAAAGGAGCAGTATTAAAATACAGAAGAGTCGAGGGTCACAAAAATATCAGTCCAAGTGTTATTGAAGATGTTTTAAGGTATCAGATAAGATTAAAGTGAAAAATAACATCAGAAATAACTTTTGCCATAAAACTACCTGTCTTTACAGGTTTTACATAAAACAGAAGCATTTTAAGTTGAAAATCTAGTACAAATTCACTGGAAAGTTTGTTGTTTTTTTTTGTTTTTTTTTTTTTTTTGTTTTTTTTTTTTTTTGTTATAACTAGTAGCCAGATTTCACATTGGAGTTCTATTCTATCTGTATGTCATAGGCAAGATTTAAATCAAGGAAGATTTTTAATTGCCTAGGCAAGACTGCAATTTCAGTCCTAGGCAAAATTGAAATTTCAAACTGGCTTAGGCAGATTTAAAATTGGCCCCAGGCAAGATTGAAATTTCTATCTCACCTAGGCAGATTTAAAATCAGCCTACGCCAGATTGATATCTGAAGTCACAGACAAAATTATAAAAAGATTCATTACATCTGTAATAAAGACACTTTAGTTATAAAATCTATGGTTAAAACATCTTATATTAACTATCTTGCATTTAAAGATCACAAGACATGCGTTACATAATGTTTTGTAATCCCCCAATTGCAAGATGGATAATAAAAATTTTCTGAACCATAGATTCTTTAACTAAAATGGCTTTATAATGGATGTAATTTATCTACTTATAATTTTAAATGTTTGCTTTTTAAGCGTCAGCCCATGAATAGCAAGCTTCCAATATTGTATACTTCGCAGTCTAATTTTAAGTATATAATTATATTAGCCATGCCATTTACCCGTAGTATTTTGCTTTGCAGTTTTGTATGGCACTGGTTAAAATACTGAACTCTTTTATGCTTGCATTCAGGATGTATATATCCTTTCAAAAAGTTCCCCTCTTTAAAGTGTGCGCACAATCTAGAGAAGGTTTTTGCTAGCTGTACTTGTCATCTCTTCATAAGTTTGAATATTCCAGTATTTTTGTATTTTTAAGTAATATGTGTTTTCCATAAATGCAAAGAGTAACTAAGGCAGTCTTCCCCTTGGGCATGAAGATTTGACAAAAAGGTGATTGCTTTTAGAAATTCACATAATTTGGATATTTCTATCTTATTTTATTTATTTATTTATTTAATTGCAAGAAATGCTATTGAACCACATGGTACAAGATTTAGTAGATGGGTGAGAAATATATCCCTATAGAGTAATCATGTATGTATTATTTCAATTGGCCAGTAATGATTAAGTTTATATATGTTGTGTAATGTACCGCCAAGGCTTGATTTAGAGTACCATAAAAGCACAAATATATGTATGGATAGTGCATCTATTATTAATATTAAAAGAACCCAGAAAGATGCAATTCAGCTAAATTCTATCTTTCAATTTTGTGTTGAAGTTATTGTCACTGGGAGTTTCAGACTTTACTGGAAATGAACTTGTTAATGAACTTGTAGACCTTAATGGCCTTTGGTTTAATAGCTACTGCTAAACCTCTATCATCAGCATGGCTCTACCATTTCCTGTTAACTCTGAAACTGAGGGTGAATATTGTTAAATATGTTGTAGATTTTTGTGAGTTTTTTAATACAGATTTCATATTATTGTTGGGTGTAAAATTATGTGATATTCAAGAGTTCTATTTTGGGTCATTTTAGCGTTGTATAAGATTTATATTGTTTATACAGAGTTTATATGGGAATTGGGGATTGGTAATCATAAAATTTGATTGTGGATTTATGCCAAATGAAAAGCCAGTATGCATATATACAAATTTAACAATCAGAAACATAATGCCATATTTGAAATGGTTTCATGTCCCATTATTTTAGATTTTAAGGTTTTGGAATTTGAAATCATTCAATTGGGATAGTATACCAAAAATTGAGGAGCCAGTAATGCTTATAAATAGGATGAAAGCATATGTATACTATGGTATTTAATTCTTTTTCCTGTTACTTTAAGATTTTAACATTTAGACACACTTGGAGTTTGGTCTTACAATTTGTTAATATTTATGGAATATAACTTCACTTATTTTAGGGTTGGGATTGGGACTAAGCAATTTTTTTGTAATAATTTGTAGCAAGGTGCTTTGCAATTGTTATACATGTTGACATATTGGGGAATAGAGGCAGCACTCAAGTTTCAGTGGATCAATAATAACATTCTCAGTTCATCAACCTTGATGGCAATTTCTACACTGGTTTTAGTCTTAATTCCATACTACTTCTAAACACTGCATTATCACAAAAATAAATTCTGAAAGTTGCAGCCAATTCAAGCTTTGTGGGCATTGTTCAGGAAGCAATACATCCGACAAAATATACATTGGAATGTTATATTAGAAGCCTTCTTCCATTCTTTGGTANACCTTGATGGCAATTTCTACAATGGTTTTAGTCTTAATTCCACACTACTTCTAAACACTGCATTATTGCAAAAATAAATTCTGAAAGTTGCAGCCAATTTGAGCTTTGTGGGGATTGTTCAGGAAGCAATACATCTGACAAAATATACATTGGAATGTTATATAAGAAGCCTTCTTCCATTCTTTGGTCTTTAAGTGTTGTATAAAAATTAAATACTCTACATGGGTTTATGAAAGTATTTTATTCATTATTCTATACTCTTCTAAAAACATAAACCTTATAATATGAAGAAAAAAGGTGGTGTATTGTTGAAATAAAAGAAACTCATTGTTTCTGTTGGATTTCAGAGAGTTAACAAAAATGCAAAATGGATATCCTTGCTCACATCAGATTTTAAAAGATAAACGAATACATGAAATGGTCAGACTGGTGTTCTTTATCCAAGACCTGTCTTAAATCAATAATTAATTACATATAGATCAAGGTGAAAAAACTTAAATGCCTCCTTCACTAAATGCTAAAAATGAAGTGGATACATTACTTCCTGGTTAATGTGAAAAAAAAATCATTTCTTGGATAATCTGAAAAAAAATAAGTTCACAACAAAATTGCATAGATTATACCTTTGGTACAAGGAAGATGCACCTCCTTAAATGCAGACCAAAAACTTCCATAACATATCCTCTAATGTTCTAATCCCTCTTACTAACACTTTGTACAAATTTTTTCCAATGTCATTAGCAGTGTTACTGCAAAGTCCTAGACCAAAGCTTTGTTCTTGAAAAAACTGACATTTCACACACAATGCAGTTGATGCTGTTTGATAAATGTGTGTGGAATAAATTTAAAAAAAACAAGCCTGAGAAATATTACATACATAAATAATCAGAAGTTTTCAAATAGTTCCCTGTCTTTCTATCAAAAATATGATTGCCCAATGACATGTAGTGGGTGTCCTGCACTTATTGTCTTTGGAAAATGCTTCACATCGTTTGGTTCTTACTATTTGGATACAACACAGTAGGGACTCTGAAATATAAATTTGAGTTTTAAGTGATCTATTATTTGTAATCAATTTATTTCTTAAACCTGGTTTATTAGCATTAATATATTGAAATAAGAGTAAAATAGAAAAAATAGTATTGAAATCTTAATGTTAGGCATACAGAATGTAAGATTTAGTTAACAAAAGTCTTGAGCATCAGTGAAGCCTCCACTGTTTATTGTCAAGACTTGCTCAAATTTAGTCATTTCCATGACTTTTACCTTAGCTCATGGTTATTTTATAATTATTCAAAATAACGATGTTTCCCAACTTTTTTGACCGAGTGCAAATTCTAAACTTAAGGTCATATTTCACAACTGTTGTGTGTGTGCCCGTTTTTAACCTTAAATCAATGATCAAAAATGTGCAATTAAATGTTAATTACCCACTTTTATACTAGTGGATAGCTGGGCTGGGTGGCAATACCACACTGATTATCCTTATTTCTGGTCATCTTCACATAGCCTTCCTCTCCCCATGTGGTGCCCCAGCTGGAAGAAAAGGAGAAAGTAAAACATTCAGAAATGTTACTTAATGTCACCACTTGTAAGTTAAGGCCTTACTTGCCACAGGTCATTTCACTCCGTTTAAAACAAAGGACTACATTCCACATCGTTTAAAATGCACAACTTAATAGTGGAGCTTAAACAACTAATCACGTACATATTTTTTAATAGTTACGAAATATTCTTTGAAAATGACATGAAACATGACATTTTTACTGACAAATGGCTTCACGCAAGTTTACCGTTTTATGAAATTAGCTTTATTTTCCACAATAAAGCAATTGCTTATCAAAGAAAACATGATACTTAAATTAAGACAGCAAACAATATTTATGAATATCTAACCTGTTCTTCACAAGCCAGTAATCCTGTTTATCCTCAGTACCATATCCAACCACCAGGACTCCATGATCTAGCTGAGAACTGCTGCATTCTTCCTCATCATAAACACCTGAGGGGGAAAAAAAAGGGGGATGTTTAATTGCAAAAAACGTGTTACCTTCATGCTGAGATAATTGTCCATAGTGATTTTAAGCATTAATTTAATATGAAAATATTATTTATAACAATATATCTAAAATTACACTGAATAGTTTAAAAGACATTGATATTTTCAGGAACTCTCTCTCTCTCTCTCTGAGAATGTGAAATTTTATATACACATACCCGTCTTATACAGCTGGAATGAGTAATGGCTAGCATCAATGGCAACAGAGATTGGCCCTATATTGGCTGTGGCTTCCTTCAGTTTCTCCTCACTTCCACTTGACACATCTACGTAGCCTGAGCAGGTGGCTCCAATACAGTCCTTCTTGAAGTGGCATTTCTCATCCTGGAAACAATACCTTCTCATGAATTAAGTATTAAGAGAGCCCAAATAGCATTCAACAATTTAAAACAAACAGACTCTTTTTCACAACATCTATATCAACTAATTCTTCATACAACTTACTTTTAAATATTGATAATATGCCTTTTCATTTTCTATTTGTATTTTTTTTATTTCTTTAAATCTTGTCAAAAGTTCATTGAATATTCTTGATAACATCTGATTTCTTAAATATAATAACACTGATATAAAATTGCATCTATGTTACTCTGGAGTCAAACCCACATTCAGATAGGTTCAAATGAATGCTGATGAATTATCAAATGAATAAAAACCGAAATGAACCATGATAAGGAATATACGTTTAAATAAATAATGGAAATCCTGCATGCAGACATTTAAATAATGCTTCTTGAAAATAATTCTTGAAAACATGCCTTTAGTAAGAAACAAAGGTAATAGAAAACCTGTCTGAAGACCACTGGAATAAAAATAATTTAATAATGAAAAATTATAAAAAAAGCACCTGGAAAGGCTGTGAAAATGCCAATGCTGTGCAAGAGAGTTTGGATGTGCACTAATAACTCCTTCTCCAAAAGTTTGCATTTCCATCCCATTGCTCCCATCTGACCTTGAGACGCTCCCCTTAATTAAATTAAGGCATCTCCAAGTAACCTCTGACCCATCTCCAAGTGAACCTACCTTCCCAGTGTAAGGGTAACACTCTTCAGTATCGATCCCCTTATTTTTCTTAATATACTTAAAGGCCCAATTCATGAAGCCTCCTTTACAGCCCAAGTTGCCATACTTCTGTGAGCAGTCAACCAGCTGTTGAGCGCTGAGATCAACCAAAACCTCTGTCTTCCTGAAGGTCTGGCCCTCTAGAGCTCCAGTCTGCAAGCAACCATACAGCTATACAAGCACATCACATTTTACGAATAACACGTATAATATTACATACCTCAGCCACGTAAGGGTAGCATGACAAAAGATCAAGGCCTCCGTTATCTTTCACATACTGGAAAGCCTGATCCATAAGACCACCGCTGCAACCCTGATTTCCATATTTTGTGGAACAATCTACGAGATTCTGTTCACTAAGATTGACAAGGTTGCCACTCTTCTTGTAATGCTGTCCTTCTAAGGCACCGGCCTATTTAGTAAAAACAGTTTCATATAAATTAAATGATAAAATGCATTTAGAAAACTCAGACTGGGTAAAAGGCTAACCTATTTTACAAGGCACCTTCCTGTTCCTGCATGGAAATAAATTTGTTAGCATGTTTAGATACACTTTCCTATGGCATTTAACCAATCAGATTTTAGGGATATAAGGATGGTCATTTCACTACTTTTCCAACAAAAAACTACTTTTCCAACAAAATTTCCACTACCACTGATTGTTCTACCTTTTGAACATTTTGCTTGCTTATATGACCAACTTAACAAACAAATAACAAGAGATCAAACATGTTTGGTAAATGCACCAATATTATTGTTCATACTTACAGCACTGAATGACCAGCAGGAACCACACTGACCCTGAAATGATTCAATATTTATTACAAAATCTGTAAGTCTATAAGTATAAAAATATGCGAATGCAAATTTTAAACTGTTCTTAAAAAGTAAAAGAAAGAAATACAAAACTTCATAAACAATTGATGTTACAAACACACAAATGAACCATCACAGCATAAAAAAAAAGATTCCAAAAAACCTTTCCTGAATTATTACAATAATCAGACATTAAAGCATTATCCATAAGCCACATTAAACTCTTCAAGCAGCACTTGAATGTAGGTTTATTATAATCCAAATATAAGAATAAAATGACATCATCAACATCAAACGTCAAAGTGCTCAAAGCCATGAGTAATGGCCAAAACCTCTTGGACAAAGTCTTTCACAATTTTGATTTTGACGCAGAGTTCAAATAATTGTGTTCTGAATCCTACCTGATTCTTGACGGAGGTCACGTATCCCTTGGCTCTCCAGTCCACGCTGTCTGGCACTTTGGTGAAGGTTGGGGACAAATAGGTGGACCCCATTGTTTTGTTCTTCTGCATCTTGTAACCATTCATCACTCTGGCAAACTCATCAGCTCTCTGGAATGTACAGAATGATCTGGAAATTATTTGCATCCTCTCCTTTACAAAGGGTAAAAGAACATGAAAAAACTGATTTTGTAAAGACTTGACTGTTTTATATTTCAAATTTGGTTGAAAATATTCATGTACTGTTCAACTTAGTATTTTATTCAACTGGTTTAATTAATTGTCACATAAACAGCATGGAAAGTTAGGTGACTTTTGAACTTCACATATTTATTTATTTCTATATATTTCCTCTTGCCAATTCCCTTATTTGAAACATCATCATATCAGTCATGTCAAGTATATGACAAAAAAAAAAAGAACCATCACTTACATCTGTGTAAATTATAGTAATTCTCATCAAATAACTGTGATGTGTACCAAATTACTCACAGGCCTGGGCACCACATTTTCAAAAAATAATGGTCAGTAATTTGCAAAAAAAATTTTTAACAATGCTTTTTCACTTTTCAGCAAAAATAATGCAAAAGTTTAAAAAAAGATTTATACAGGTATAGACTCCGCATGTACAAAACATTTTCATTGATGGGCTCCTTTTATACTATTTATAACTGTCCTATTTGTTCGACCTACCATATCAGCATATTCATTCACTCCCAGGGTAAAGGACTTAAGACCTTGCTTATGTAAGGCGTTGTGCTTTTCAATCTTTTTAATGTTCTCTGCAAATATATCCAATCTCTTTCCCTCCTCCTCAGCAGTAGCATAAGTCTTCTCTTTAAAAAAAGAAAGATGAAAACTTACAACCCTATGTCTTTTCAGAAACTGGCTTTTTTACAAAAGGACATTTATGAATAACAAACAAAAGAATAAATCTACAATTACAAACAAAAGAATAAATCTACAATTCACCTAGTATGTATATTTTGGTAATTCTTTTTAAACTAAGGCCAGCAAAAGTTGAGCAATTTTTAATGGCCTTTGTACATTATTTCAGCATTATAAAATGTAATTCAAAACCATCACTGAGACCAAACAAAAACTGAACTTACTGTGGATAGCCTTGAACTCCTCCCACTGGGCACGGATTTCATGAGGATGGAATGTCAGTTTGCTTGCTGGATTCAGTTCGATCCATTCTTGTGGAGCACCAGTAACACTTACGAACACAAACAAAGCTAGCACGTACAGGCCCTTCATTTTCAAGTTGGTTTTATTTGAATACGTCTGAAAAATAAGTTTCCTTTGTTATTGCAACTGGTAGTATCACAAATTTGCAAATGAAGTGAATTCTAATGGAACTGTACATGCACGACGTCAAATCTGAAAATGGTTTTAGTGGAACTGACAAAGAATTGTACCAACAGCTGACTTATATACAGTGGTTCGATTGAATTGTCACATGATTAAGAAAAAAGTCAGGTGACTCTGACTATTTTATTGACCATTTAAAGGACCAGGAAGTTATATCCTTTGTTTGCCTCACGTTTCCAAATTTCTATTTTCGAAAGCAGGGTAATGAAACACTGCACCTGCCTGTTCACTTAATTGGTGTAATTTAAACCAAAGCATGTGTGATCATAAACAATGGGCTATTAATGTCGGGACACAAAGTACTGCTATCAACTAGGGGACTCTCCCATGGTAACACTCATCATTTAAATATCAACATTACTAACATTAGTATATGTATATTCCATAGCCTCTGACCTTATTTTCACCCAACAAAGAAAGTGAAAAATAAAATATTTGTTTTGCAACATGTCGGAAAAAATACTGGTTTTCCGATAATTTTAATACAATTAATTCTTGTATAATTCACAATATAGCAGATGTACCCAGATTTTGTTTTTAATAAGTATAATAGAAAATTTAGGTTGAATTTTTTAAAAACTAGTATCTATCTCAATGTTCTACTTTTTATCAATTATTAGTTTTATTTGGGAGTGCCGTTATACCTATGTAATATCCGACTCTAATACGATAATACTGGTATATAACAAGCTTGCATAATTGTTGTGGGGTAAAATAACATGCGTTTTAGAATTTACTTAACATAAAGGTTAAAACGGTTAGAGGTAATATATGCAGTTTGCCACTTAAACACAAATGGTATTTTTTTTTTAGAATTCATAACTTGTGCAGTTTAAAAAACTTTAAAAGGGTTATTTCCTTCCTCTTCAATCCTGTAAACTTTTGACACAAAAAAGGAAATTAATGTGCCATTGCAACGGACTGCCGCCCCATTGTTTGACCTAACAACATCGTGCAGGGTTATTCGTGTACTGTTAATATAAAACTATACCATGTGAAGTAAATAATTTACAAAGTTCAGTATCTAAAACGAGATAAATCCTTCGGACTTACCTGTTTATCACCTGTCTTCTTCGCGTAATCTGGGTCATATGACTAATATCATGGGTGTCACATGCTAAAGTCACATGAGCAGGTTAAGTCTCCATGAATCAGCGCCTGGCTTTGTGACGTCACTGTCTCATCTAGCACAATTCTGAATCTCACCAAGAGCAAATCGATTATAGAACTGTTTCCAAACAACGTGACACCTTTAAATGGAAACCGCAATTAATTATTAACCTGGTTTGAAATTGATTTCTCACTGGCTAAGATCGATTTTCTCATACATTACATACGATGTTATATGTCAATATCTTTTGTAATTGTCTATGTTTAGGAGTATTGATTTTTACTTGGCTGTCTTGGCGAGCTCACACTGAATACCTGCTTGGTACGGCATGTACCGTACGTATAAGATGAAAGATTATATATGTGTGTTTCAAATTCAACATTGGCTTCCAAATGTATACTCATTTGCCTCATAGTTCCATTAGGCAATAAGTAAAAAAAGCAAAGGAAAATCGGTATACTCATTTTTGAGCAAGACCAGTGATGTTCATATTGTTCAGCTTATATTAGGTGGTTCCTTATTTAAATTGATACATTGTAGAACATATTAATGTCAGATGGGTAGTCCTAAAGTGTTATTTTTAATATTAAGATTTAAATCAGCAACATAAAATAAAGAAATAATATAATGGCTTAACACACATTTATTGCCGAAAATATCTTGCAAAAAATATCTTTCACAGCTGATAATTTAATAAACATGCAACAATACAGCAGACTTGGTGTAAAAATGGTAATTCTCTAACTTGACCTTTAATACTGTACTCAGCTATTGCTTGACATTACTTGAGTAAACTATTTGAACAAAATATTCTTCACAGCTGATGAATTAAAGCATCTTGATATTTTTAAATATACAGGACATACAAATATAGATGACATAAATGATGAACTGCACATTTTCATGTCAATTCTTCAAATCTGGTAGTGAGCTCTTGCTCAATAATATATATATATATATGTGTTAGTATCTTGCAAAATATGCCATATATCTAAATTAGATAACACAGCACCAGCCATGCATTTTAAGATGTTTTTCTCATAAATAAATAAAGCCAATGTCCTACATGAAAATAAAGAACTTGAAAGTAAGCTGCTTCCATTTTCTGTATTGTTAACCTTTTTCAAAATCAGCTTTATAGTAATATCCACCGCCCATTTAATTTTCCAGCATGTCAGTTTATATTCACAGAACTATACACATATGTACAATGAGGTCAATAAAATATAATGTCTGAGTCTTCATGATTGCCCCTTTAGTTTAGCATACAGGATTCATATGTGGGGACCATGTATTTGATGTTGATGAATGCATCTTCACCTCCCTGCCTCTCAAAGTGTTCCAGTGTTTCCTGAATGAGGTCTCCAATATTTTCCCTTTTCTGTTGGCTGTAGTCAATGCCATCACCAGAATTTACTGAAAAAACAACAAAAAAATAATAAGCACCTATGGAAAAAATGATTTCTTTTATTCCCAATATATGACTTTCTTTTTAAAAAATATGACAATATATATAATTACAATATATGTCTTTTTTTTTTAAATTTATTACTGCTTAATGAGTACTGCTTAATGAAAAAATCATTGTTATACATATTTGAAAATATTACAAAAAATATGCAAAACACAGTCTTTAAATCTTTTCAAAATGTACACACTGTTGCAACCTTTATCCCCAATTTTAACTATAAATATACACTACAGGCAAAGAAAAGAAAAAATCAAGCTTTACTTACAGTTATTATTTTTGAAAAGATTAAGCATTGGCAGGATTTGTCTGTAATAGGGGACAAGAGCCTCTCCAATCATGTCTGCAGAACACACCAAGTTCTGTAAAATTTTCAGGGTTGTGCAAACCACCTGCCTATTCCGTGTATTCAAAGCATCTAAAAGTAAAAATAATATGCAATAACAAACTATCTACAGGTAAATCACATTATTAACACGACGCAGCATGATTAACCACAAAATTATTTCTTTCTATCAAATATTACTCTCTTATTACTGAGCATCTTAAACACTAATAAATTATACCTCATAATTAAAAAGATTTTTAAAAATATCTAAATTCCTCACTGTTAATTTTCATGATTCTGAATGGGTACACTACACTTAAATCAAAACAATGAAGAAATCAACTCACTTTTGATTGGAATAATAAGCTGTGGAATAACTGGTAAGATTTTGCTGCCTCCATGTTCATGCATATCGTGTACACCCTGTCTGGCAAAGAATTCATATGGATGGACTGTTTCACACAGACCATCATAGAAAAGTGGAAGATAGTGGTGGTAATCTAACTTTTCAATTTCAACCTGAAATGGGAAAAAGTGTATTTGAAGTGTTGTTTGATATATAATGGTTACTTACTAAGAATAATTGAAATAAACTACTAATATATCTGACCATACCTGTTTTTAAAAAAATAATTTAACTACAGCTATTAATAGCCAAAATACTGACAACCATGCTTGTGTTTTCATGTTACTAGTATATATACCATTTATGTTTGGATATTTAACACAGTCCAGTCCAGAATACAAAAGTTCATGATAATTACCTTCCATGCAATTTTGTTGCCTTTTGTGTCATGTTCTAAAGCAATGGGAAAGTCTCCTCTTTCATAAAATTTTCTGAAATTTGTTGGCTTTGTTGGTCTTGTAGTAAGGGAACCTGCAGATTTTGGACCCTCCAGCTGTTAATATAATAATAATAATAATAATAATAATAATAATAATAATTTACAAATTGATATAACTCAGTCAGGTCATCAGGAAAGTAACAAGATCCAATGAGCTTACGTACACATGTAAATGAATATTACTGACCAAAATCATATTCCAAAACATGATGGCATATTTTTAGCAATTAGCATAAAGATCAAATGTTTTACTATTATGAAATTCAGTGGATAAGTACAAAATCATTTTAAATAATAATAATTAGAAGAAGCATGAATGAGGTCTACTTCAGTCAGTTTCTATCTCGTGTTTTAAGTCAACCCGTTTACAGCTTAGGCATAATTGAAGTATACCCCAATAAAGAGCTACTTTTTAACAGGCAACCTCACTCATGTTTTAAATACCTCAACACTTGTTTTGTGACACAAAATTTTGTGACACAACAACAAGCGAGAATACCCTACGATTCCGACGTTTTACTGTTACTCAGTGTGAGTGTGAAAAAAGTTTTTATGAATTTTTTCCCAGTAGCAATGTCCCACTGAATTCTGATATATTCATAGATGCTTTACAGACAATCAACTATGATGAAACACCTAAATTACCAAATGAAAGAATCCATTTAAATGAAATGAGGAAACATATAATATTAAGAAACATTTAATCTGTTACCTCTATATTTCCATGACTCTGCCAAGTCTTGATCGTGAAAGCATCCTCTGACTTGACAACGCGCTTCTTCGCAGCACAGTGCATCTTATGTTTTATGTTGAATTGCTGTTTTTATCTCTGCTTGTAATGGGCGTACCGAGCAGCTTCTAACGCAAAAATGGCTGTGTGCTTTCTGGAACACAGCATAAAGAGAACATTGACAGCAAAATAAACTTTGTCGTCAAGCAACCAACAAAGCCCCGGATAAAGTTTACCTGCTTGACGTCACGTTGCCATGTACTTCGGTCAAATCCGTTCAGATTCGGCATGTTCCGACCTACGAGATTTGACTAAATATTACGAGAATGTGCGATAAGAAAATGGCTGCCTCCTCGGACTGAAGTGGGAATACTTCGTTGTGCATTGAGCATCCATAAATTGCCCGAAAAATGTGTTCTCTTGTGCCTGCAGCTATTCGTAGCTGCCGTGTACCGCTCTTCAATTCTAAAACTTTGCTTATGGGATCAAATATGCAGTGCTTGGCTGTTTTTCAAGGCAAGTAAAGGCATATACAGTGACACAGGCACTCGGCACAAATAACATTTTAAAAGAGCCAAAGGATTGTTTGACGATAACGCTCAGTCATTGATGTACAGTGTCAATTAAAAAAGACAGTTACTTGTTGTTTAATGTTGGTCGAAAGCCTGACAGACTTTATTTAATAAGTTTTTATTAGTAATAAACGTTTTTCCAAGGTACCAAAAAGCAAAAGATTGGAGTGCATGTAAAAATTAAATAGAAGAGATTTATGCATTCCAATCATAATAAGCACATCCTCCTTAAAGCCAGTAAAAGAAAAGGAGGTAAAGGTGTTGCAGAATTTTTCAGCTTTAATTTTTGGCACATTGGAGCTAGTGAGTGTGACCTGTTAAATGGCGTTTGGGGGGAGGGGGGCGCTAAAAAGCCACAAATTTACATCTTTCAAAGTTTTGCCATAAGTTGTTGAAATTTGAAGTCTTACTTAAATGCTCCTCTGACTTTTTGCAGATCAGGTTCTGTAAAGGTCTCTTTGTTCTTTAAGGAGAGCTTATAAATGGGAACTGCCCCATTTCCCCCTTTCTTAGTCAAGATTAGCATGAAAATTCATGCATTAGCACTTATATTGACGATTCTGATATGTACTGGCATGCTAACGCATGAAAGCAAAGGCCTCAAAAAGTTGGAAATGAAAACTGGTTGCCAAACCAGCCGCGGTGCGGCAGCTCTCAATTTTTATTTTACATCTCATCTCCTCAACACGCACATTATTTTCCCATCAACAGAGTATCACTTTCCTTAAATTCATCTATCTACCAGTTTGACCATCGTAAAATCATACACCCGCTATAAACTGACGAAAATCAGGTCAAATCTACTCTGGTTCGGCGACCGGTTTTCATTTCCAACTTTTTGAGGCCTTTGCTTTCATGCGTTACCACGCCAGTACATATTAGAATTGTCAATAGGAGTGCTAACGCATGCATTTTCGTGCTAAGTCAAGACTGGCAAAATATTGATAATTATAGCTGTTCAGTGATGAACCAGCTGTAAAAGGTTATTGTAGAAGTGCATCAGAACACTCCCTAAAACCAGCTGGTTTACAAACTGAAGATTTTAAAATAACTCAACTTTTCATTTATAAAAATTTGGTTATGACAATAAACTTTGTACTAAAGATTTTGCAAAGCTTGCCTTTGGTGATGTTTAAAATGTCATTAAATATTAGAATTGAGAATTTTTTATTTTACTGGCAGGAAATTTGTTAGAGCCAAAAAGATATGTGTCCAGAAGGCAAGCCAAACTTCACCGCTTTCCAACTTTAAAACCATTTAAAGTGAAGTACACAGGTATTGTAACAGTGGAGTATGAAGTATGCAATGCTATTATTATTTTTTTTTATTATTATTTTTTTTTTGTAAAAATAATGTATATGCTAGGGATTTGATATTCTCACAATATGTACCCCAAAGTATGAATTCAGGTTATTACATTAATGATTACTTTTATGTAATTTGTTCTTCCTGGGGAGGCTGACATATTCTTTCTTTTCGTGTGATGATGTGTAAGCATTGCAGCTGGTGTATTTTAACGTACAAAACTGTATTTTGCTTATCTAATATGTCTTGAATATTTTTCTGATGGTCTGTATTCATCAATGGGGTATACCAGCTCACTTGGTGCCAGATGTCGCTGTTGCACCACCAGTCCTAAAGTGGCTATTTAATAAATTAACGCATCTGAGACTAATGCTAATTTTCATCATAAACATGCCTCAGTATTGGTGCGTACTAGTACCTGAGTGTCAAAATGAACATGGTGGGCATCAGTTTCCCAAGGATTCAGGGCTTTGTTTGAAATAAGGGGTTGCCTGTCAAGCATGTCTACACAAAGACGAAACCCATGAGAATCCTGGCTAATTATATAGGTGATCATAGATATTAAACATCCCTGTTTTTCCTTGGTGTTTTCCTTACCTGCCAGCAAGATAACATCTCACCTGGCTTCTTTTGTTTGCTAAGTTTCTGACCTATGAATTAACGCTGTCCACAAGTTAAAGGAATGTCCTAAATACCTTGTTGATTCTTATTCATATGTAGGCCTACCTTATTTAGGGTATATTTGAAAGATAGCCTTCATATACTGTTAAATTTGCAAAAAGTACATTACATGATTTGGTGCAAGTAATGCAACAAATACAAAAAAAAATAAATGTATGTATTTTTTACTGGCATATTGCAGATCAAATTGATGCAAACAGCTTGATCATATTGAAAGATTCATTTTTGTCGGACTGCTGGTGTCGGACTGCTGGTGCATCCATGCAATCTAGTGACAGAGTCCTGGAACTGGTATACTCCATTGTCACTTGTGAAGATTTTAAATTAATTAAATTAATTGAATTAATTTCATTTAATTAATTTTAAGTTATCTTTTTTAGGTGACATTACTAAGGCTCTTGAACCACTTGACCTCAGTCCACTGAAAACTGGCTTTCATGACCAGTATTTAATTGATAAATATATGTAAGTACTGTAGAGTTTGCACTGAAAATAAATATTATCACTGTATTTTAGTGGTGAATTTTAATTCAGTCATGATATAATAAACCTAAAACTGGAATTCATGGCAAACAAGAAAATGTAACGTTATCAGAAAACATACTGCCAGATTTTTTTCAAAGCAGTAGATATTACAATCTGCATGATTACGTGAAATTTGATTTATTAATCTTTTTCTTTTATTTTATCAGGGGTAACGAGATGATAAAAAGAGCTTGCAGTCTGGAATTTGCAGATGGGGTAGGTATTTAGGAACGCTGTATAAATGGAGTCCCATTTTTTTTGGGGGGGGGGGTGAAATAATGCTCTAAAGCTTTGGAATCATCTACTGTAAGACAGTTGAAAGACTACTATTTTTAAAAAATATCTAAAGTTTGATAGTTTAAATGTTATATATCATAAACTAATTGTTGACTTAAATGGTCGAATATTTTGTATTTTTATTGTAAGTGATTTTTTATTTTGATTGTTGCGTAATGGCTAATGTGCATTAAAGCTTTAATTCATAAAATGTGCCAAATAATTATTATTACATTTTTATATTACATTAATAGAGATGGGACTATTATTAAATGCAATCTTTCCACATGCTTTCGTCATTTTCAATTTCTTTTGTAATAAGTTGTTCCATTTAGGTTCAGAGACGACGATGTGTTGGTCATCTGTTGTCATTGTAAAATGAGTTGTTTATTATCTCAGTCTTCTTGGATAATATTGATTTATTTGAAAGCAAAAACTATCAAACAGTATGAATACCAGGCATATAAAAACAATGTGATCAAACTATTAACTTTGTATTGTTTTGATATTTTCATAGGTGATTATTGATAAATTCTTTTCAGTTAAATTTTTAAACACTTAAAGCAGTTTATTAATTCATTTTTGAAGGACCATATTTATCTTTTCTTATTTAAGATATTTTATTGTTCTCAGAATATGGCAGTTATGAGATAATGAAAATGTGTCATTTACTTTTTTTATTGTTGTTTTTAAATGAAGCAAGAAAAGATGGCCTACCGACTTTATGATATAACAAGAAAAGTGCAGATTCATCCTAAAGATCTTGATTCGTTGGAAGTTCGAAGTAAGTAGCAGTTTTTTAAGCAGATTTTTTATTGTGGTAGTATTGAATATACTTAATATTGAATATTAACATGTAAATAACTACCCAGCCCCATGGAGGTACTAAGTCACCGATTACACTTTTAGTTATACAACAGCTTCTTTCCAACCTAGAAGTACTAGCTGTACTTCTGTAAAAGTCTGTAAAACCATAGTGACACTTATTTTATTGCCTCCTTAGTAGATTGCTTTTCCTGAATAAACATGATTGAAAAATTTTAATGAAATTGGCTTAAGTAAACAAGATTAGTTTCATAACTGTATGTTATATGTATATCAAAATGTGATTGCACTGGATATTGTTGACATGCACTACTGAACAGCAATTTAATTTCATTATTTTTCAATAAGTGAAATTAATAAATTATGTAATTAGATAATTTTCCTTATTTTTTAGTTGCAAAGTGGACAATAAGGATTCGCAACCAAATTCAGCATTGTACACGATGCAAACGGGTATGACTGTCAGTTTTGATTCTTTCTGAAATTTGTGTTTTCAGAATCTGTTATGAAATTAATGTGACTTCTGACTTATAAGTATTACACACTAAGACAAAAAATATAAAAACACTAAGATATGATTTTATGTTTTGCAGATGAAGAGGTGAAAAGTTGAATGTCTGCATAGAAACAATAGAAATTTTATTTCATCTCCTATTTTGATGATGTTCCCACTAAAATTACATAGCCATCACCTGCAGCTGTGGACGTTGTCATTGCTAATGCTGATGTCATGCACTTTCAAAGAACACACTATAAGTAAAACACAGGTCAAGTTTTAAAAAATCAGCTTGATTGGACCTGTAAAGATTCTTTTCGTCTATAGCTACTTATATTTGTCTGGTCTTAACAGCCAATTTTTCATCTGCTTGCAGTCAGACTTCATCAGGGAAAGAGGGGGTGATAGGTGTGACAACCTATCAACCTCTCTGGTGTGCTATTTGGTCAGATTCCCCCCCCTTGCCTGCCCCTCCCTTAAGAGTGGTAGGTAGAGGTTGGGTAGCTCAGTCCCATCACTCTGATTCAGCTTGGCCCCATGTAAGCGGATGTTAATCGCTTCAAGAATTTATGGTGTAGGTCCTGTGGCCCGTGGCTCTCTCAAGATTTTTATGTCTTCTAGGATTGTTGATGTTATACAGTGTCCTGTCTTTTCCTGGTGTTGGCTGAGAGCAGATTTTTTTATCACGTTTTTTAATTGATTTTTGATGCTCCGTGATTCTTTCTGTTATAGAACGTTCCGTCTCTCTGATGTATTTCTCTCCACATACCTGACACTCACATTGGTATACAACACCACACTGTTCTCTTTGGTCTAATTTGTCCTTTGGGGACACTAAGTTATCTCTTAAATTGGACCATTTTTACAAAAGTTATCCAGTTTTTTTGCTTTTTTTCAACATATAAGCTATTCAAGTAACACTGAGTGAAAAACCTGTAGACTCACTGTCTCCAAACTTAAAGTAGTGATCAATATTACTTAAATACAGGTCAAGTTTGGAAAAAAAAACAGCCTGATTGGGATATTTTTGTTTGAATTTGATCTTTCATGGGCCTGAAGCTTTATTCTTTTGGTCAGTGTTACTTGTGTAAGATTAAAATTTGGTGTTATTGTGATGTTGAGCAATATGTATTTTTGTATCAAAATTTTAAAAATAACCTGTTATGTGCATCATTATTTTCTGCTTTTTGTCTGTACATTTGACAGCTCTGCTGCCTTTTTTATATATTCATAGTAAAAACTCGGGTCTAAATGAAGTACTACAGAAAATTAAGGCAAATTGGCCACATATGATCATGTACAGTTTAATGAACAATAATTTTATATTCTGCAGGTAGAATCAAATTAATATATATATTCCATTTTAGGATATTCGCTCCAGGGTCCAGTTAAAAGAGAGGATAGACAAGAGGAGAAAACTTTTGAAAAAATTGCGAAAAGAAGATTACAGGAAGTTTAAATGGCTTTTGGAATTTTTGAAAATCAAGTATATCCCTCACCCTGATTATTATAGAAAGCTCAGTAAGAGAAAACGGGCACGTTTGGAAATCGTAAAACAAGCTCTTGCTATACGTAGAGAAAAGATTAACACAGTGAAAGAGAGAGTGGACGCAGAGAAGGCCCAATTTCAGAAGTACAAAGAAGAAGTTTTAGCAAATGTAGAGCGTCAGTTGAAAGAACTAGAAATTGAACAGACCAAATTGCCTAGGAAACCATCTGTAAAGACATGATATTCAACGGTTTATGTTTAAAGACTCCTCATTGACATTTGCATCAGGGTCACTCCAAAATAAGAAGCTTAAGAAGGAAGATCTTGAAGATAAATAGTTTCATCCAAAACGCATTGCAACAGACCTTTTTCACTTAATAAATAGTGAATAAGTCTATGGTTTGATTTAAAAATAATAATGTGTAAAATTTAATAAATTGATCTTTTATCATTATTCATTTCTTTGAGCAGTTTTCTGTTCTTTAGTTGCCTTTTCTTGTTTAAAAAATAAACGTCTATGGATTTCAAAATTATTTTTCGTCTTTTCAATACATTGAACCTGTAGTAATGCCCACTGCGTAGTTTCCTGGTCGTTGTACTTCTTGCTCTCCATTCTAACAAAAATGGCAAAAAAAAATTATTTCATTAAAATAACATCTACGATGTCATTCCAATGCTTTGCACATTTTCTGTTTGACATAGGTAGCCACTAGGCACAAAGCCCTGATGTTGGTCACAAGTTTGAACCCAATACCATTCCGGATCATCCATGTTCAGAACTGTTACGATCTCTCCCTTTTTCACAAAAATGTCGTTCTCTTCAAAAGGGACAAAAGTGAAAAGGGCAATATATTCCCCGAATGAAATTTTGATAAATGGTGCAATGTCAGCTAGGTCCTTTGGATGGCCTCTGCTTCTGGTGCAGTCCTCCTTGAATTCTTGCCGAATCGGCTGTTTCTTCGGTGTATGTTGATCTGAGCAAGCGTGCCATGTCGGGATCCAGTCGACATCTACGGTTTTTGATCCGCAAGGCTGCTTCTCATGTGATAACGTTTTGGATCTATGCAAGATTCCGGTGTATACGCTGCTCCCGCGTGTTTGTAATTTTTTTGAAAGATCGCTCTTAGAACAGACTGAAGCACAATCGTTATTCATGAAACCTGGTGTAATGGGGCTAGATATATCTTTATCTTGTACGGAGAAAACGGTCGATCCACTCTTGGGTGACCGAGGGTGAAGCTTTTCGGCACAGAAAAAGAACGGAATAAAGCCTTCTTTCTTGTCTTTTGTCATGACGTACAGCCAGTCGTTGTCTCTGTAAACTACGGCGACTTCTTGGCCGTGGCTGACTTTAATGCCATCCATTGTACAAGGTCGAAAGTCTTTCAACAGTATGACTTTTGGCAAATCTTTCCAGTTTATCTTTCTTTTTACAGTTTTCTCGTTGTAAGTGTTGCCACATTTAGTATGGTCTGCAAATACAAAAAAAAAAAAGATAACTCTCAGAGCAATGAGAAGTTTTAACAATTTCAGAAGCAATGCTATGTATTCATATAATGCAATCGAAAGAATACGTTTTATGTAAATAGATCAGATTTTGCATATCTTAAACTGGCGCATTTTGATATGTCGCAGAACCCTGTCCCATTCAGCAAGTTTTACAAAAAGAAAAGCGATTGTGTTCGCGACTGGGATGGTACTATAGTAGTTTATCCCATAAAGAATAAGGTAAAATGAAATTTAAAGAGAATGGAATTAGTACAGGATAAAAGAATCGTAATTGTGTAAAAATATCTTTCAATCTGCAAAATTTACCTCTGTCTCCACGAATCTTTCTCAAGGCTCTCCGAACATGGCAAAGGAAGTCCATGGTGGACTTGACTTCTGCCAAATCAACCAGTGAGGAAAACTTGTTTTTTAAGCCACAGACAGTGGGCGATCACTTCATTCTACTGCAAAACTAATCTGTCTTCGCAAGCCCAGATATACACCGGTCATTGAGGTTGATGCTCTCACAAGTTGGTAACTGGTTGGTTTCTCAAAAACCAGTTCGAAAAAGAACGTTTTCCCGTGTTTCACTGTTAAACGAGTAATGTTTGAATTTAAAGACGTTTTTGTTTTCCTCGGTTTCACTGCGTATATTGGCTGGATATAGCTAGCCTTTCGGTCCTTTAATATGCACCCAACAGTAAAAAAAAAAAAAAAAAAAAAGCACTTTATAGAAGGGCGTTATTTGTAAAAGAGAAAAAGGGCTTTATTTGAAAATTGTTGCGTTTTCCGGTATCCACGTTTCTCTCTTTTTTTTTAGAGTCACCATATTTTAGAGTAATTATTATTAATTTGGGAATAAAATAATGCGAAGCTGTTAAAATAAATGGCTTATCATATTGTCTGGCAATATTTGATTGCTTAATTAAAAAAATGTACGCCTCTATACTATGTTTATATATAGTCGTTTTTCAAAGTGAAACCAAAATTCTGCCACTATGATTATGTATCCTTGTTGAACCGTATATGCTTAGAACGGGAAGACTAATATATTTGGCCTTTGCTAAAATTTTAAATGCCTGTAGACCCTAATAGATAAGGACATTTAAGAAAGAAAAAAAACCATCCAGTCAGCAATACGGAAATTGTGACACTGGAGGGGTGGCGATACCCCCCCCCCCCCTTACACACACACACACACACACACACACACACACACACACAGTTGTCTCTTTCTTGCTTCCACTACCAACAGAATCAAGGGGAATAATTAGCATGTATCACCCTGGCCACATCAAACATTAGAAGGCGCGAGAAGTAGCGAGGCCATCTTTTCTTTTACTTTCTTTTTCCGAACGACATGAAAAATGCTCTAAATAAGCCTGGTGAAAAGGTGATCTTGCCACGTGAGTTCATGCGACAACGATAAACCAGGTCACTTCCACCACCTTAGTGGAGAACCTCAAAGGACCGGCGACAAGATCACGTTGGTATTCGAGACATGGCCACCAAACCTGCCGATGGTGACACGCCTTTGCTAGTGTCTTCGGCATGGCTCAAGGAACACCTGGCAGAGGCCGCGGGAGTTGGAAACAAACTGAGAATTTTGGACGTCACTTGGTACAGTGCGAAGAACGGGAAAGATGATTTTGATAGGTGCGGCATATAGGTGCTTTATCATGTTGTGTCGGTTCTCATTTTATATAGGTATATGAACTGCAATCTGCTGCACTAGCGACGTTTAGGCCTGTTATATACTCGGAAACTCAGGGTGAAAGGTTTCTGAGCTGTCATTGCATGAGCAACGTTTAGGCCTAAGCTTACGAGTAGGCTATATAGCCGTCTATACTGCACTTGTCGTCTCGCCTACTCTTGACCTCTTGGCCTTTGGTGCTAAGCCTCAAATGGGGAATGATAAATGAATATGAATAGGTTTACAAATTCATTGCTCTGTTATTAGCAGTGATCTGTGAACGAAACACATATTATTATATATTACAGAGAGCCTTTTAATTTAGCTGGACCGGTATTCCAAAATTCGAAACTCATCAAACATCCGCAAGCTCTCTTTAAGGCATTGTCACACCCAACGTGTAGCGCTATCATATGAGAAAAAAAATACCTATACGCAGACAGACGCAAGAGGTTTGTAAAACTCAGATCGTATACGTCTCGAGCACGCAGGCAAACGTTGGTGTACGTTCGGGGGGGGGGGGGGGGAGAGATAAAATATTTTAAGAATATTCAAAATCAATTTCATACGCTGCTTGTATCTTGGGTAAAATAGGGTGATCTCATAGTAGTAGACTACTGGTACTAACTTTACTGTTTCCTACTACTCAACTCCAGGAGGAGGCGTTTTAGTCTGATTGCATTTAGTAAACCTTTTTAGCCTTGTTATTCAGGTGTGACTAAGTTGGAGAGGATTGAAATTAACATACGTTTGATTCTATGTAACTATTTTCATTTATTTTGAATTTTTATTCAGGGGCGGATTTAGGCCGTCTTCTGGGTCTTCCGGAAGACACTCAGGTTTTCAAGTTTAGATTGACGGGTATCTAATTTTTTTCTGTCGAAAATGTAGGAAGGATCAAGAAAGATAATATGGAAGACTGTTAAAAAATATAACTGGATCCGCCTCTGTTATTATTAATTTTTTTATATGATTTTTAAAAAATGTCTGTGTATCTATGTTGCTTTCCCGTTACCATTTTACATATCTCTCATCTATTGCAGGTCTCACATTCCCGGAGCACTATTCTTTGAACTGATGAAAGACGTCGAAAATACTCCCCTTTTCCCCCGTAATCTACCCCCGCCCGAAAAGTTCCAGGAGCAAGTTCGCTCTCTGGGTATTGACAATGACACGCACGTGGTTTTGTATGACAATATCCCTGGTAAAAACGGCTTTTTCATCGGCGGTAGGGCGTTCTGGATGTTCAAGGTAATCTACCTGACAATGACTTTACACTGACTTTATCAAAACCTGGTATAATATGAGATCAAGATCGTTTTTCTGGGATTATTGCTGAAGTATACATCGTGTTTTAGGGAAATGTCCGACGATTATAACGATGTTGCTATATTAATGCCTTTACCTACATAGGAACGGCTGTTTATCTTTAACTTTTTTTTAACATCTTGATTCTCGAAAAGTTTTAGTACAAAATATAGCAATTAAGAAAAGGTGGCAAATCGCCGAAGCGTTATACGCTCACCTTATTCCAAACTAATGTCTCTGTGGTCATTTTAATGTTAATAACCAATTCAATGTACTTGATATGATTTATATTTCAAAATTACAAAGGAAACCCCCTAGAACATCATTCTATTATTTCTTTCAGCATTTTGGTCATGAGAAGGTATCCATTCTGGACGGGGGATTAGCTAAATGGATCGCAGACGGATACAATACAACCTCCGATACCATCTCTGTTAATGTAATAAT
>NW_019775419.1:334928-349928 GCF_001039355.2 Lingula anatina | reverse complement strand
CACACACACACACGAGGCAAACACAAATCAATATATCATCTTACTTTGGGATATTTCCATTTCCCTGGACATTTCCTGGAATGGGCTCAATAGTTAAGGAGTTGTTCTGAACTGTGGCAAGGACTCTGGAGGAAAGCTGAAATGGTGAAATATATTCGTTTGATAAGAGCATTGGCCCAGGGGGAAAATCAAATGCCACATGCTTTGGGTGTATGGAAAAAATATTTTGTTTTGGTAAGGGCAAACAGAAATGATATTCATATGATAAAAACACTGTAAAAACAAATGTTACAGTAATTCAATATTGAGGTTAGGATATACATTTCTTTTCTGATAAAAACCAAGATACAATCCCTATTTAGGTCTGGGAAAGATTACGTTAAAGCAACTTTCTTTTTGTCATGTTTTGTACCAGACTGAAGTACTCTAAACTGTGTAAAAGTAAGTATTTAAATAACTGACATATATGGGTTACAAACAGTGGGATAAAGAAAACTACTATATCAGTGCACTTTTCCAACAAAACAACACTGCACTTCGGTCTTGTTTATTCAAGATAGAGCATGTGCCTTCGCAAATGAATGCAAGCACAAAGGATGGAAAACATCCATATTCTATCAGCAAGACTTGATTTTATCATGCATACAATGCCAGCACCAGTTTAGTGTGACAAATGCGTCTTGATATTCTACGGACAGATCAATCTGTCTTGCATGTATGCATTCACTGGATTGATTAAATTATCAGTACTTGCAAATCAGATATTTGTTTTCAAGTCTGCAATTTGTTGGGCAGGAAATTATAACAATGATAATGCTCAGAAATGTCTTCTTATTAAGCCAATGTTATTGCAAATCGGTGTAACATCAGAACTTGTAGGTGATTCACTTGCGTCACTGTTGACATTAGATATGTTAATAACCTTTGAAAATAGACCTCTTAAATAATTAACCAATGGTAAGGAGCTCATTTACACAATTCATAAGTAATATCTTTAGTGTAGAAAAAAAAAAGGAAATTGAGTAGATAAGGACTTACTTCTTTATTTGTAAAGCATAAACATGGAATGACATCTTCTTGTTCTACTCTTGTGATAAATGCATTAGAATTATTGTGATTGGGATCCTTTTTCCATTCTCTGAATTCGTGCAGGAAGATTGGGTCAGCCTGAAATACATGTAAATTTATATATAATTCATTTTGGATTCTTTCAACTGAACACGCAGTCTATTTCAATTCAAGATGTTAATGCATGTACCAAAAATGCAAGTTATAGAAGTAAAATATCTCTGCCTTGCTGGAACAGAAAACATAAGAATACGAGTCTATTTTTTCTGCCTTTGCATTCTCTCTCTCTCTCAAAAAAAGTTATTTACCTCCTTTTTCTGTATTTCCTCAGATTTCACAGGCTCCACAGCTACTGCTTTGATGTCATGATGACTTGTAGACCTAAAATACAAAAGAAAAAGTAAATGATAACACCACAACAAGAAACACAATTTATTTTTCTTTTCAGATCTTGAGCTTTGAGAAAAGGCCATGCTGAATTCACATAATCATGGTTGCACTGTTCAACCCACAGTGTCGTCACAAGCTCACGATTCCATTATTATTTCTTTCAAAAGTAACATTTTATATGTACCAACAGATATTCTCACAGCTCAATTCCAGCATCATTTTTTTCTCAAATCACATCTGCTCAAAATCAATGATTCCATTACAATTTTTTCAAATAAAAGATAATGACAAAATAAATAGAACAGCAGATTTTATGCTAAATACACACATACCTCCTGTGTCCTTTGATAAAACTAAGCTTGGGTGAAGCACTGCCCTCTTTCTTTTTCTTTTCATGCTCCAGCTGAGGATGAAGGTGTTTATTTGGCATACTGGGGGTGGATGTGATCACTAAGGCTTTCAGGGCCACGACCTCTGCTTGTAAAACCTCTATCTGTTCACAAAATATACATTATAAATAAAACCTGTCATACTTTTTCAACTTTTATTGCACTAGAAGTGTTTACAAGTGCTTTGCTTTATTCAAAGAGAAAATTTATTTGCTAAAAGGAAAAGAAGAAATGGCAACTTTATTTGAAGCTTTGATATGAAGTAGATTAGTGTGACCCATTTTAACCACTTTTCCACTGAAGTCAAATAAAATTTTAAGTTAAATTGTGTCATGTAAATTTTATGATCCCTTTCATGATTCACATCACATTTTGCCAACACTTCTTACTTAACCAAAAAGCTAGAAAGTCATTAAAAGCCCATTTCCTTACCTTAGTGTTGGCTTCCTTCAGCAGTTTTTCTGCATGCATCCGTTTGATATTGGCGTCCTGCACCATATTGTTTGCTTCCTAAATTAAGAAGAAAGAAAAAAAAAACAAATTAAAGAATTTCTTCAAAACTGCACTAACGTATGTCACAATGTGACTGTTCTTAATCAAACTGAGCAAAAAAATATTATCCACTGTACCAATAATGCATGAATAAGTCATCTGTCACATTTGTTGGACCATGTAAATAGCCATTATTAAACAAACCCACAACCAGTGAGTGTAAATAAGACTCCTACTATTGTATGTTTTGAGTACTGCAAAAAAAATTCCCTCAAAGAGGCTGTTAACTTGTTGAAGGCATTCTTTTCAGTGTTTCAGTGTTCTACAAATTTCTTCTGCAGAAATTGCCTCCTCTGTACTCTCTAACTTACTCTTTGCTTCTTGGGTGGAAAGTCCATCTTTCCTTTCGTTATTATAATTATTGACTTTTTAAAGAGCAAAATGAAACCATATATGAAATAAGGCTAAATAGCCCCCACCCCAACAAAAGCAATATTGCTGTGTAAAAAACATGCATAAGGCTGTACAGATGCATCACAAGGTAGAGGCAGTCCATCATTTATTATTACCAACTAATGGAGATCAATTGCCACAGACGGTAATTAAGATACCATAGCATATACTGAAGTGTGATGAAAACAGTCTGTGCCTTTGAGTGAATGTTAATATATTCTAGGGGAATGCCCTTTTTCAAGCCAATGGGATTTTCATGTGTGCAATGTACTTTAGTTATAAGGAAAGAATAAATTCTATTCTGAATTTCTGAGAACGGTGTAATAAGGAAGATTTTATTCAGTCAGTTCGTTTAAAATAACAACTCTTAATGAGTTTTATTTCATTTCCTCTGCATCCTTGATAAGTTTAATTTGCATGCTTATAAAATGTTTAATAGTTTTCCTCATCTTTTCATCAAATTAATGTTTTTACCTCAAACAGACTTGCAGTAAGTTCTTCTAATTCTCTTCCCATTTGATCTCGCACCTCTAAAAGCTTTTCACATTCCTCATCTTTAAGTTTTAACTCCTGAAAATAAATAACAATTATGACAAAAGCACTACAATCACCATTCAACCCCTAATTATTTGAGACCACAATGCACCTTCCAAAAAAGCCCGTACCAAGCCAGGCTAACTCTTGTGGTTCTCTAAATTATATGGTTATTTTTCCATTAGGTTATTTAGTATGCATGAGAGGACCTTTTATCTATCTTGTTTTCTGTTTATTCATGCTGTGGTACAGACTTGTACTGAACCCAATGGCTACATATATCTTGTTGTTCATTTATATGTCTTCTTTTTCCAATGAGAAATCTCGTGTCTCATCTTAAAAATCTATTTTCTTTCAAGGTGATAGAATGAAACTCAGAGGTGCAGTGATTTTGACTGTGGTTAGCCTTAACACTGTGGGTTCCTTGGAATTACAAAACCCATATTTAAATTAAATGGTTTATAAAAGGTAATGTTCATGTTTTACATGCCATTTTCTTTCAGGTTAATACTCCTTTTAAAATCCATTTTATTCATGACAAGATATATTCAAAGTAGCAGGAGATATAATCAAACATAAATATATGTGAAGATTAGCCCTTCCTTGGTCGTTACTAAATTCCTATAGTGATATATGTGATTTCAGACAGAAATGTTGAGGAGTCATTTTGCAGACAACACCCTCAAATTAGATATAAAAAAATTTAGATGAACAATAATAACACATTTTGCAAATAAATTGTTGCATACGCTTTGAATGATACTGATAATGATTCTTTGTAAAAATGGTGTATAACCATTGAATATATATGCAAATAGTTGGTCTTGCATTCACAGCACATGTGTAACATATTGAAAACTGACTTATAAATGTAGTTATAAATCATGTTGCATGTGGAGTATTATTATTCTCTATGCTTAGTAATATTACATGTTAAAGCACATTAGGGTACTAGTACCAACTAAAAAACATACATTGTACTGGAGCACAAATCAAGAATCCAATAGTACAGCATGCAAAGACGTAAAAACAAGGTTTTCTGTTCAAAAACACAATGCAGTATTTGATCAATTAAGTAAGACGTCAATCATGATATTTTATGTAGTGAGAAATAACGGTACCTGTTGAGCCTTGTTGAGTTCGTCTTGCAGTCGACCATAGGCCTGTTCTTTCACCTCCGCCATGGATGCACTTCTCCGTCTGCGGGGGTATGTGTCGCTTTTGAACTCACGCATGGTCACTTCCACAGTGTCTTCCAACTCACTGCAATAGCATTAGAATAACTCATTTCAGATAATATTCTTGGAAAATTGGATTTTCATGAGATCGATGCATGGTAATTGGGAGCCATCAGTAGCCATAGAAGTAAAGGTCTTCCATTAGTAGTGCACTGGTGTATAGGATGGCAGTTCCCATCCAATTCCACTGCTGACCTCTACTTCCCTCAGCATTAAAAACAGTTCAACACTAGCTGTAGTACTCTAAATATTTCAATTATATTACCAGCACAACTACTGTTATGCTGAAATAGTTCCAAACAGGAGAACCTCTGTATTCCTGTTTGTATTCCTGCTTTTTTATGTGACCTCTATCCAAAAAATAGCAAGACAAATAAGACATTACCATAATTATTTTTTTCAAATGAATAAAAATAAATAATAAATAAGTAAATAAATAAATAAATATTAAATTTGAGTTTAATCAAAAATCTTATAACACGCTGGATTATATTAATCACTATCAACAAATTACATTTACCGTGGTATCATAATGACTCCAGCCAAAGACTTGACATTGTTGGCCAATTTCGGCCCCAACATGTTGAAAAAGTCCCTCATGATACCAGTCAATTGTTTTGCCAACTGTCTCCCACTCACTACCCAGTGATAGGACTGATGCTCACAAAAACAGACCACACTTAATATATATCCAGTCTATTAACTCACACCCAGCTATGAGTGGTGACTTATCCTCCATGCAATATATATATAAATATATATCGCCTGTCACATCTAATCTAATTTGATGATGCACCCAACACTTATCTTTTGCGCCCTACCTTCCAGACAAGCTATAAACTTTGAACTCTAATTGCTATAATTTAGCGTAAAGCTTGACAGGCTTCACCAATCCATTACCCTGACATTAATGAATTTTACTGTACCTTATTTTTCAAAAATAGTGCAGTTCTTAAGATTTAAAATTTGTTATGGAATGTTCAGAATATGACTGAAAGGTTGTAATGCAATGACCCCTTAAAAAACCACAGATTTAATCGAGTGACCACAACTGAACGTGAATATTTCAAGAATGAAAACAACTGATGGCTATCTTACCACTTTTCCCACCCTGGCTTTAGCCAGACCAGTTTTTTTGCACGCGAGGTTTGGTGGCTAGGGCGTCCAGTCACAGTTATGACTGAGGCTTTTGATAATACCTGTTTTTATTGTTTCCTTCACCATGGTACCAGGTGAAAAAGAACGACTGAGCCCCAGGCTTCCATGAGAAAATTACTAATCACGACGGAGAAATTGACGTGTCTGTGGGGAATACCCCTGTGCTGGCACGCCAGGTGAATTTTTAATAATGTACCATCTGTGCTATAACCAGTGGGGATTTGAAGGGGCTTAAGCAAAGCACTTTTAATCTTTCTTTTTTTGTATATTAATCACAAAACTCAAATAAATGCCTGTCCAATTTTACCTGATTAAGTCAATTTCTATTTGTTTACATATTACAAATTGAAGTTCTGATGTCTTTTTTTCTTCAAATCAGATCATCTTTAACAAGCACATTTGTGAGAAAATTATCATGTGAAAATTTTGGTTTTCATCCAAAGTCATATTCATTTTTACAAGTAACAAAGCATGAATTCAACTGCCATAACCTGCATGCTTGACATGAAGTGCAAGGAGATTAACATAACAATACAAGGTTATGCATTCTTGAACTTAGAATGTACTTCATAAAATACCTGCATCTCTTTATTTTGATGACTCTTATACATTCAAGCACTGACTTAGGTGAAGATTCAATGTATATGGCAAGTACCTCCCCACTCTACCTAACAAAAATAGTAAAAAGAACCAGATAAAGAACTAATTTTTTGTTGTTTATTGTCCTAAAAACAGGATCTTTGTCAGATCTTACATCCTGACTCAAAAGCACGTCTTTTCAAGCTTGTCAGTTTGAGTTGCTGATAATGTTAATGATGCATTTGTCAAAACTTAAAATACTTATGAAAAAGATCAAAATTCTCAGAAACTAATACATTATAATACGTTTTTCACAGATGTAACTTAAATCCTGTGCAAGTCAGTTTGGTCTATTAACTGTCATCATAAAATTTTAAAAGGCCAAAATGCCCAGTTTTGATATACAATATTTATATTCATACAGGCTCTATACTAATACCATTAACCATGTGATAAGATGTGATAGATACAACTGAAACATGTTCAACCTATTAACACTGACCACTGTCAAAACTTTATCTAGCCACATTCAACAACTATGATTGTAAATACACATTAGTTTGAATATTGGGACCCGACTAATAGAGGTAACATAGCTTTTTACATCAGTTCAATGAAACATTAATAAAAGAACAGTATATACCTACTGTACAGAAGAACTTTGAGATCCTCCTTTTTTTTTTTTACAAAAAGTCCTGTCACTGTCTAAAAAGCCCAGTAAACCAAAGAGACAGGAATCTATGTACAATGAGACGGACTGGTACTCAAATTCAGCTGCTACATTTATATTTACCACACTGGTGATATCCCCACTTGTTAATGTGAACTCTGACACCCGCCATGAGGCGCAGAAACTTCCTAGTCCACAAAAACAGCATAATTGGATACCAAGGGGGTTTATTTTTCATCTTGGGCCAAACTGCAAAAACAAGCTTTTATGATGCTTAATGAAATACTTCCTGATGAGCAAACTTATATCTGTACTTCCTGAATTTTTTTCTCATAAAAGGCAGATAGGGGAAAACACAAGATAATCTTAAAACATTTTCACTCTGAAAGTTAAATTAAATTTGAATGCAATCAGTCTGAATGAAGGTGAATTTCTTTACTTGGTAATTTAAGACAATTAGAAGGCAATTTGTCACTGACAAAATGCATTTCCCTGCTTTTAGGACAGTCAAGTATTTGCCTTCTCTATATTAGCGAACTCTTACCCTAGCTACTACATAAAATGGTCTTAACAACAAGGACTACTGTTTTGGTGCAGGTGCAGGCAACAGACTGGCTCATTCATATATCACTCCAGTTGACCTTCTACATAGAATGATTGATGTTGTTAATGTAATTACAATGGCAATATTGTCAAAGCAATAGAATGTGCTTCTTCAGCTCTTTCTCTGTTGTTCTTTCCAATTCATCACTATGATCGGATTACACAATATCTCTTATCTAACTGAAGTAAAAAATGTCTATTCAATTATACCGTTGGGGAAATTAAATCAAAGTTACATTTAACTGCATAACTTTCTGCATCAGCTTAATAAATTCATTTAAATAAATCATTTTAACAGAACTGTCATGAACTATTCTGGTCTCTAGACTCTTACCTTTGCCTAAGAACTTAAGTCTGAGATCGCACAATAATGTGGTTGAACATTTATAGCTTAAACTCCTTTGTCTCGAAGAGACATGCTAAAATACCATAGAAATACCAGGTTAAGTTGAACATAGACAATACCTTAGCAGTACACATAAAAGTTCTTTGTCTTTAAAGACTTGTTGATTCTCTTTAGAAATCCTGGTTAACTGTAAGACTTTATATCAATACTATTGGGCAAAATATGTTTGTTCTGTTGATCGTAGGCATTATTTTTGGCAAGGTGGACTCGGGTGAAACTATGTCCCCTTTAAAGCCACAATAACAAATCAATAGTGACTTTATGTGCCCTGTCATAACTCTGGTTAGATGGCACACATTACTTGTGGGGGGGGGGGGGGGGATGGAAAGGAAAAAATGCGAATAACAATAGCACACTAGGTCCCTTCTTAAATTGAAACATTTCTAATGCCTTGTGAAGGAGGGTATATCTTTTAGCCGAAATTGGAGCCAATGACAAGCAGTAAAATAAAACTTCATTCAATTGCCTGCAACTGTGAGCGTAACTTGTAACTGATTTTAACCAAATAACAAACTATCAAAAACAGAACTGCTACATTTAAAGGGACTTTTTTTTTAAATCCACAAACAAACAAGCCAATCAAGCCAAGTAAGATTACATTTCTAAATTTTCTCCACATACCTATCAAAACAAACAACAAAATAAAAAGCAATTAGTACTCTTACAATTTACCTTGTACAAACCCGTGTTCGAACCTGATTTTGTCCCTTCTCAACTTTGAAACGTGACAGTTGGATCTGTTCTTTTATGTTTTCATGTAACAACATATCTATGTATAGATTCAGAGTAACGTCTTTTATTTCATGCCATCAATTCTTTTCAAAAGAAAGCAGGTGTGGACCAGTCTCACCTGCAGTTACTGATAGGAGAGAAAATAATGAGTAAGTTTTAAGGGGGCTCTGTTCTCATACAATGTACTTGTATGGATTCAGTCTTATTACACTCATGGTTCATAATAAGCTGATGTTACATTCATAGTCAGCACTAATGCGATTACTGTGCTGAATGGAGGACTTAAAGGACCTGAATAATAGATTTCAGATGGCTGAAGATCAGATATTTTTAACAAAATTGAAATTTCAGGATAAATTTATTCAAATGAATATTGATTTTGATTGAATTTTGTTTGTACATAGAGTGTATAATATCCAGGATATGGTTAAACAATCAATTATGATCAAATATTATAACCACAATCAAGTGTTCTTGTGTGGTTACAACATAAAATCATATCACTATCAGTGTGAAGGTACATTTTGTACAAGTGTGAAAAAGAATCAAAAATAGATGCATTCTTGATTTGACTTAAAGGGTGAAGGGCGAAAAGGTTTACAATGTGAATTAATGGTTACACTACGGCTAGAATGATCTAGAATGCGGTGCTAAACTGCTGGTACTTATTATGCTTAACAATGCTGATCAATATTAGCAGGACTTTAACAAAGGGGTCCAAATAATTCATACGGTTTTTAATTACCACTCATTTTCGATGCAACAGATGGACTCTTTGTGAAAAATATATGTTTAAAAACATTCCCCTTTTTTTATTTTAACAGGTAACTTTTTAGCATAGCACCGTGACAATGTTTCCATCTGCACCAACTTTTGACCTTCTCTTATTTAAATTGAGAAATTTCATCCTTCCAGGACATGTTTTTCTAGGACAACAATGGAAACATACGCTGAAATCAAAGCGCAAAGGGCATTTTTTGCATTCTTGTTACCTGAAACTTTTCAAGTGAGAAAAAAAAACTTGTAGGTTTTTCATTTACTAACAATACAATGTAGCTTCTAGTGGGTATCATACAAATAGTGCATTACTATGGCAGAGTTCTTTTTAAGGGCTCACTTTGTGTCTGTCAAATGGTGTCAAAGACCTGTTGATGCTCAAAATCTGTTCTCATACAAAGAAACTTATTAATACGGGCTTGTATTTACAGCAGTACTTGAGTGACAGCTCTTTACATGATGGTTTCTTATAATGAATCTTTTTTTAATTTTATCATTAACTAAAATGATCAGGAGAGACTTGGACCTAAATAGAGAAGGACAAGTAACGCGGAGAAAGATCAAAGGATAATCGGCTTAGCGCGAGCTCTTCGCGAAACGATGTGCGTTCGGATCACGTGACCTCCCGTACAGGTAGCGAGCATATCGCGGCTGTTGATGACTTTTTGTGTCATTTGGACAGGTAGCTGGTGATAACGCGAGGAAAACGTTCGGGTGGATGAGTCAAGACACTTATAGAGATAAAATGTAAGTACAATTTCTTTTGCTATTTTGGATGCTAGATGAGAATAAGGTATGTTTGTTCATGGAGGAATTCAAAATGGCCAATATGGTGAAGGCAATCGTGTTTGTTGCCGTAAAATGAGTGTTTGAAATTGTACAACTGCAGTGTCGAATACTTGTCTTTAGCTATGATCCGATAGAAAAAATATTTCTAGTCTCGAAATTTTACCTCTATGTAAAGAATTAGCCTTAGATGCGGCAATAATTTAACCTCAAATCGTGTTTTGAGTTAAAATGACGCAATTCCTCTCCGATTTATTCGACTCGCCGACATCGTTTTAGGTCTGGTATTTTTTACGTAAGGTTTAGATAAAGGTGGCATCAACACCGTNCGGAATACACTAGCTACAGGTTTAAAAAAATCTGATCCTGATAAAATTCATACTCACATTAGACTTTGACCCTCTTGCAGTGATATGCGTCTTATTTGTCAAATCTTTTATTATTACAATATATTAAGTTGTGTAAAAAAAAGGAAGTGAAAAGAAATAAAAAGAAGATTTTTTATGTCAAATATATGCATTTTTTATTACCATAAGGTCAGTATTGGTGAAATTAATCTCATATTGTAAACGGGTAACTTTTAATGAAAAATAAAACGAAATATAAATGAAAGATATTTGCTGACTGAAAAACCAAATATTATAAATACTTATAATAAGTTCTTGAATTATGACTGCTTTTCAGTTACTGAAAACAGAAAACCATTTTTTGGTACGCCCTGGTGTATTATTTTCTACCAAACTAATACGACAAATCTGACTTTTAAATAACTAATTAAAATTAATGTAAACCTAGAAGAAATTTCTAATTAAGATCTTAATTGCTAAGTGAAAAAACCCAAATGTTATTAATGCACAAGATCATACTGTCTGTTTGTTGAAAATCTAGGTAATAATTCAAGCTGTAATACTACTCTTCCTTTTGAGAGACCTTCTCAATCCTTTTTCTTTCGTAGATGCAGACACAGATTCTTGGTACTTTTCTTTAAGCTGTCTGCGAAATGAGTGGCCTCTAATGGTAATATATAATTTCACAAACATGCTAAAAAGGTCCATTTTTAATTTGTCTGATTCACCAGCAGTCAGTTCTTGTGTAAGTTTGATTGATCTTCCGGGGTGTGACAGCTACATGTAGGAATGAGATTTCCGGTCGTTGGGTGCGTATTCCTGTCCTGTCAGAGACTACCTCACGGGCAGGGAAAGACAGCAGGTATTGAAGACAAACTGAGATTAATTTCACACCCCGTTTTTATGAGGTAATGGGGAAAAATGCCGAAAACCCCTCAAAAAAATTTCCACGTGTTGACGGAAACCTGTGTGCTCGCAACTGCAAGATGGCGGCAATGCTGTATCATAGCAACCACGAGGGACTGCGAGAAATTGCGTTATCAATGCAGAGAAACAATAGAAATGCACTGAAGCACAGCGCGTGCTACCTTGATAATGAGCTGTTCAGACGCCCGTGGAGCTATCAAAACAGATTATGTGAGACAATAGGCGAATGTTTACCCGAACGCACATAGCTTCAAAGGAAGATGCCGCGTTACTTGTCCTTCTCTATTTAGGTCCAAGGGAGAGATTACGGGGACCTCATGTTACATAGGATAGTCTGGCTTTTGTATAATCAACTCATCCACTTAGAGATAATCCGTCCTTTGCCCCGTAATGATTTTATGGTCAGTTCATGTGCATGAAGGACACTTAACCTCCTATACACATATATATGTACACATATACACAGCAGAGTTCAAGGCTTATCTCGTTAGCATTGTGATACTCGGGGATTTGTGTGCTAGTCTCCAGATTTCTCCATGACTCGGGTTGGCAGGTCGGCAGATCAATAATGGATAACCAACTGCTCAACCTTGGTATGGATTTTGTAGACTCCTTTGCATGCCCAGGGAAGTATATAAGAACTGAACAAAAAATCTATACATCTCAATTTAACCATCTGCTGAAACTGATGAGATGATCACATGAGGGTTGTATTTTCATCCAATTTCTTTGCAGTTTTGCAAAATCACACTGCCTGGATGCAAAATTCTGGTCAGGAATGCAACAGAACAATTGTCATTGATTCCTTTACAGAATGCTTGCCATATTAAAGTTGCCATGTCAAATATTTGAAATTAATAAAGCAGCCTACTATGGAAATTTTGTCATGCATGCCCTTTAAAATACCCATGACTCTGAGCAATTCCAGACTTTCCTTGTATGATACAATGGAAAATTGAGGTAATAAAGAAACCATCACTCACACAATATATCATCTTACTGATGTAATAAAAGAATATTGTGAAATATTTGTCATGCATTTCTCCTCAAATCTGACTTAAAGCATAAATCATATATAATATGCTATTAAGTATCCAATTTCAGCTGAAAGTTTGAACTCACCTTCTATCATGTTCTCCATTCACTATGACTAAAGGCGTGTTTTCAGTCTGCTTATTCCTTTCATCTTTAGGCAAACTTGACAAAGATTGCCCTTTGACTACAGAAGCGTCTTTAACACCACTGTCACTGGGAGCCATCTCCCTATCATCTCCCTGGGGCCTTTGAGTCACTTTTGAAGTTTTCATTTGGACAAAACCGGTGCTCAACATGGTGGGATCTTTCAGGTTGTTGTTCTCCTTTGTTTTATCACCACTTTCACCACTTTCACCACTACCTCTGCTACTATAACCCTCTGCTACATCCGACGTTGCAATGGCAGTTTTTAATGTGGTGGTGCCTGCCAAATCACTGTCAGTCATAGCTCGCCAAGCCTACACCTGAAATTTGTAACATGTATAACAATGAGGTCATGTATACATGGTGCTGCAAGGGGAGGATCTTAGGGCATGTTTTATTTGGGGAGAGACCATGGGAAAATACTTTAATTTTTATCACCTCATGCTGCATGCACCCTGCGTTTTAAAAGGCATTGGAGATTCCCCTTCTACTACTGGGAGAGGCCTGCTGATAGGAGAGAAGCAAATTTCCACTGTCCTCTGAAACTCAGGGCGACTATTTGGTTCATTAATAACATTTTTCCTCTTGAAATATTAGCATTAATAATTTAGTGTACAACGCTAAGTACTGATGAATGTTAGACAGCAAATGATACTCAGCTCTTCAATCAATATTATTGATCACTGTATATTATTTTCTGCCAACAAACATCCATAACAAATTATTGACATTAGGTACATTTTGGTTAAACTCTTCCCCACCTTTTTCAAAACTGCTTAGAACTAAGGATTACACATTTATCTTATCCAGCTTCACATAAGTATATTTCAAATTTCTAACAGAGATTATAATGTTAAGTATGCTAAAACCAATGCCTCAGATAATTGTCTTTTCCAATTGTTTCCTTTATCATATTTACAAAAGTATAAGGCAATTATGATCAGGCAATCAAAATGATAAAAGTAAAGCCTACGTAAAATGTGAAAAATACTGACTTGTTGGATCCTAGCTTGTATATTTTAAGTTAATAACTTTACTAATTTTTTTTAAATTATACCATTTTCAAATTAACTTTGATGCAATATCAACAGACTAACACATATTTAATTAACTTTTTGAATATATACACACATACATACTGTAGGCAAATTGTATCAATTTATTGAATTGCATTGAATGACAAATGGAGGAGTATCCATAACACTTAATTTTGAAGTCAAGATGATCAAATGAGTTGGCATTGGAGTGGAAATGACAAATAAAATTATTTATACTACATCCTCCAGATATACTTGTCATTCTCAAAAATACTAGTAGATCCAATTTGACAGGATGCCCCCCTTATTATATATCTTAGGCACTGCTGACCAAGGTGTGTAATTTAAAAATATTCCACATACCATGACCAGAGGTCATAAATAATGTTATATAGATATTAGAGTCACATGCTGTACATATACATGGTCAATTTAGAAGTATGTCACACTTCCCATCAACTTGGTTCAACTTAACTCGTAACAAGCTTTATGATTTTCTTCATATGGTGAGCTAAATCTAGGGCTTGTATCACAAAACAGGGGCCCAAAAATTGGTCTAAACTTCTAGACTAAATTTTTTGCCTTTTTTGACCCCTCTCCATCCAAATATCAATAGTTGTTCAATTAAATAAAATGTTGCACTTGATCTATAACAAGGAAGACATGATTAATTTTTCCACCTTGTTCTTATTTTGTATAAGGAACTGTTCAAAATAAATTTTATTGGCCTGATTAATGTGTACTAAATCCAAGGTGATTCTTGCTGAACACAATCAGATAAAAAAAGATAGCATGTCTCCTGGTGTTGAGTACATTACAGAAAAACTGGTGATTATATAAGTATCTTGAAAACAATAGGCATCTTCTTAGTCTATCAATCTGTTTGCATTCAGCAAGAGTCCCCATGGGCAGTCCCTGAGTGGCAGGCTACGGATTTAACATCACAGAAGTGGACCAAGCTTTTCATCTAAAAGTTGAGACCAATTTCCAGGATACATTAATAATGTGAAGCCAGCCAGATGGGTGTGGTCAAGTTGAATAGACCCAACCCTATTTGCAACTGGACTCATAAGTAAGCATTTAGCTTTTCACCAAATAAAAAAGATGAACTGCCTTGCTACTCCAGACTTCATTGTATTAAAAAAAGTTTTTACATCACTCTTCTGAATGACATTGAGTTTTATGCATGTCCTGGGAGAGGGGGGAGGGAGAAGGCGAGGGGTATTTGTGTAGGA
>NW_019775419.1:323625-334842 GCF_001039355.2 Lingula anatina | reverse complement strand
AGAAGGCGAGGGGTATTTGTGAAGGAATGCCTCATGTACTCTGGCTAAATGAGATCTTTTATCACATGGGATTGAAATCTACAGAAAAAAAAGAAACATTTGGGACTTAAAATTAGAGCAATAATTGGAAAATGTGCTAAATATGGCAACACTTCCTTGTTGTAAACAAATTACCGGATTTCAATTAAAGTAAAACTGAGAAGCATAATCTTAAAGTTTTCCTTGTCTATTTATAACTGTTCACTTTTTTATGCTAAAATCAGAATGCAATATTTATCACTAATTTGTTACGCAAAATTAAAATCCACTCTAATTATGGCAACATAATCGATGTCCGATTCCAATAATTTATCAGTCATGTAGGTTCAAAGAACTAAATTGATAATGATAACGATAACGATAATTAACTTCATCATGATCAAACTTTATGAATGAAACCTGATATTCATAACTTTCAACTAATGTACATCAAAGTATACCAATGAGAATAGTAATCAACAGCGGAGAACTATTATATCAACCAGATAATAAATATAAGCCAAACCCAAATCGAGGAAAGGGGTGGATACTTGTACGAACTGTTTACACTGGCTGTTCAAACATTCTAACTAGGTTTTGTTTTAGTGCAAACTACATACTCTGTATCTATTTCAAATTTAAATAAGCATAAATATAACCTTGTCTTCGACTCACTTTGTGAGGTTGCCCTCTCATTTATGCTGGTTGATGATCTCCAAAATACCAATGTTCACACACTCTCCTTGCGTAGACTGGGAAAGTTTTCATGAATGTTTACATCAAGACTTTGATGCGTGACGTTGTAGTCTCGTACGATCTCGTATAGTTTTAGCAGATAATAAAGATTTTAAACTTTTTAAAGGAGTTAATATGTAATATGTAAACGCTTTGGATTTACTCTGGCACTCAAAATGCCCATTGATTTCGGTTACTGAAAATTCTGTGCACCACAAAAGTTTAATTGGGTTACTAAATCCCAAAAAAAAGAACGAGATTTCCAAACCGAGGCCTCACCTGGATCTGAGAGGTGAAGACGCTGTCAGCTGTTTTGTTATCAGGTAAATCTCCGTTTTCTTGAAACATAATCATAAGGGGCATGCATCTGCTATACTGATGTGAACTTTGTCAAAATCTGCACCAAATGAATGGTTTTGTATTAGTGCCTTCCCATAGTTTTGTTCTTACTGAGTATGCAAATTTCCAACCACAAAACGAATTACCCAAGTTTGTACCCACTCGAGGAATACGTAAACAAGACAGAAGATAAAAGTCTAATTCTTGTATAAAATAATTTCTTGCATTAATGTTTAAAGTTTATAAAAGATTGCATGTCAAAGCAGATTTAAGTTTAGTTTGGTTATATAGTCAAGTTATTGTAGAAATTATGGGAGTAAATCACAGCAAGTGATTCCCCGGGCCCATGCAGACAGGTGTAGTATTGTACAGGTATATAACACAGATATAAATTATAATTAACGAGCTTGGGAAAGAATTAATTATTGTTTCAAGTTCATACTGTATATTCCAAGGTGCAAAACATAAACCCTCATGTAAACCCTCCTTGTACATGAGAATTGCATGTCTTAACCTGACTTTCCAATGTTTTATCTTGCATGAATTTTATGGAAGTTAGACTTCAAGATTTATGTACATTTTGTACATATCATTGTGTTTTATGGGCATTTACCTAAAAGATCTCTATTTCTGTGATAAGTAAATGCTTTTTAAAATAATTCTTCTCACAATAACATACTTTTTCAAAGCTTTAAAGAAAGCTTGATTTATATATGTTATGTCCCAAGCCTATGACCAGCAGTTTAGTTTGGTGGGGGCAGGGGGGTATTTTTCTAAAAAAAAAAGTGGCCCTTTTTATTATGAATTAATGAGTGTTGTTAGAACCTATAATAAAATTAGATTAAGAGAGGGCCCTTTCCTGTAAAAGAGGAGGGCTTATCTAGAAGAAACATGAAACTTTCCTACCAACAGGACTGAGCTGCTATTCGATAATTAAACATACATTTCACATTCATATTTGAAAAATTACCCTTTGCCAATGGAATAAGACAGTTATAAGTGAAAGACAAAGATAGAGCTGGTAATGGAGTATTTGACCTAATTTATTTGTTTATTAAGCACAAGCCTTTGAATAAAATATGTATTAAAAAGTTCTGTTCCTAACAGTCCCAGGCATGATGTTGCAGTTTTACAGTGTACAATAATCTACTATCAACTGCTTGTATAAATAGAGAGAATCTACAATTCAACTTGTATCTGGTATCAAGCACATACTGATTTTGAAAATGTATGCTATGAATATGAGAATTAGAAGGGGTTGGTACACCTCCTGTTAGGGACAAAAATATATGATCTGATAAGAAACCATAATATGCAGATTTTTATTGGTAGGTTACTAGTACCTGGTATCAGCAATGCTCTGCATAGCATTTTGCCATTCATTCTTGAGTTTCAAATTTGTAAATCAGTTATGTATTTGTTGGATTGATATGAGTGAGATATCAATTTAACAGGATGTTTTTCACTCTTGCATATATTGTGATTTATATCTTGGGTTCTTTGTCACAGGTGATTGATTTTCTGGTTCCCTTTGCATTTTTACTTTTGCAAAACAGCCCAATAAAACTTTTTTTTTTGCTATGTAACACATATATGTCGGTTCATAGTGCGTGTATGACTAACATATTTAATAGTATATTAGTTAGAAAATACTATAATTGAGTACTAGTTAATTTGTCAGGCAATGATATCTTTTTATAATAATTCACCCAAATTTTTTCATTATAAAAAGGACCTCCGCAATTTGAAGTATGTTTTTCTAGATACATTTTCATGGTAAAACTGATCGTGTTTTTATAGGATAATCTTGATATTCCTGGATGGCCTTTTGCTGTATTTATCTTAACATATTTATAGCTCAAAGGTGCAGCATATACTTCTTGCGTAGGAATATATATTTTTTCATATGTTCTATGTGTATATCAAATGTTTGGCTTGATCTAGTTTTGAACAACTTCATCTGTTTTGAACATCTTTTCCCTTTTCTATTTGGTACTTTATGGTAGCTTTTATAGAAAAATGATGGCTTATTCAGAGAAAGTAGAAGAAATCCATGTAACATAACTTCCAGTTTAGATATAAGTGTTGTTATCATTTTCCAGATCTGACAAGATGGCAGAGGCACATGCTGCTGTGGCTTTTTCTTTTACTATCACTCATGAGGGAGTCAACTTCGATGTGAACCATGATGCCCTCCATGCTGTATGGGAGAGTGGGGTTCGATCATGGAAGAAAAGGATTGCCAGATTCAAGGTAAGTATTTCAGATTTTTAAAAACAAATTTCATTGTCTTTATGGTAGTTATGATTAACCACCAAGGAGGCATGTTGCTGAAAAGATGTTGCTTAGCTGTTGCTGTTGTTTACTTAAATGCTATTCTTACTGTACAAAGAATTACATTGAAGAGTTACATGTTTAAATATTTTTATAGAACTTCTAAGAATATGGTAAATAGACCTATTTATCATATATATTTATTTAAGAACCGCCTCATCAACATCATGTATCCAGCAGCCCCCATAAGTTGGGTGTTTACTGTCAGCATTGTCCTGGCTTTTGTTCTGGCCAAGGTGGATGTTTCTCTGGGGCTTATAGATAGTATCCAGAGTGGAATGCCTGGGTAAGTTGAAGTTTGGCGAGAAGTGACACTTTGGTCCTTATTTAATGAACAAATATTCTTTTTTTTTTTCAGCTACTAAAATTATAATAGAAATTATGAGATTATTGCATTAATTTCTAAGATTCTTATTGCCAGTTTTTAAAATGTTGATGTTCACCTTAAGTTTTTTTTAGTATTGGGTAAAATTGTTAATGTACATCCAGTTTTTCTTTTAGTTGGGAAAGATAATGTTAACAATGCTACATTGTGTACCATGATCCAGTCAAGATTAATTTGATGGTATTTGTTCTGACAGCGTTTTGTCACACAAATAAAGAGAGCAATTTTCACTGAAGTGATCAGATTTTTCCCCCCAACATTTTTCCTTTTTAAGTANTAAAAATATTAATTAATTTTTAAGCGACGAAATTTTCAAGACTTTACCGTATTCTGTTATTTATTTTTCCAGTGTAAGAGCTCTCAGCTATCCGTACAAATTTTATGCAAGTGCAGTTGTGTTTGGGACTTTGGTCTGGCTTCTCAAAATATTTGTGTTGAGGTATCTGCTGAAACTCCTCCTGATGTACCACGGATGGATGTTTGAACCAAGAGGAAAAGTGTCAATATGGACAAAGCTGTGGTCGGTAAGTTTAAACAACCATGTTTTACTCAGTTTGTGTTGTTAAGTTTAATAAAGAAAGGTAGTCAATTTGGTATGTTTTCATATGGCAGAAAAGTTGGGGAATAGCCTGTCCTTGCCTGAATGAAAAGGAGGATCTGATAAATATAATCAATTAGTGTTTCTCCAAATTCTGAATTAGATCAAAGCAAATAAGCAGAGAGGAAAATATAGTGTAGTAAACAAACTGAAAAGTATTGTTTTAAAGTTCGAAACAGGATTTGATGATAGGGAAATTTTGTGAGCCAGATGAGTACAAATGACCTCATCAAAACAACCGCTGGAAAATGTTTTCGGGCATGTTTACTATTTGCACTTGTCCATAAGCTGTGCTGTTATACATACATAAATATTTCTGCATAAAGTACAAATGTATCATTTTCCTTTCAGGTCTTAGTGCGCCTGCTGGGAGGCAGGAAACCACTGCTGTACAGTTATCAAGCTTCTTTACCGAAGATGTTTGTTCCCAGAGTGGAGGATACCATGGAAAGAGTAAGGATGCATTTGTGCACACAAGCATGCACATGTACACAAGCACACTGAAAAAAAATTTGACTTATTTAGCATATTGAATGCCCAGTTTCAGACCACAAATATTAAGTGCAGATGTAACTTAAACAAAAACCTCCGACTTGAGAACTATTTTTATGAGGATTTTTGTTAATTAAAGAATCCATGTAAATTTGATCTATAACTCCTTATATTTTCAGCATGAGATTTCTTTATCCATTACTGTCTGCATTATCCACAATTCTCATTTTAGTATATTAAGTCTGTCCGCCCACTTATGGACGATGCTAATTATGAGAGAATGAAAACCCTCTCTGAAGAATTCAAAAATGGTGTGGGTAAGAAGTTGCAGAGGTACCTTCTCCTGAAATCCTGGTGGGCCACCAATTATGTAAGTATTCAGCTGAACATTTGAATACCTGCTGATCACTTGATATATAAGACTTTAAAAATACAGCCTTTTTGGTCATAAGAATAGTAGAACCTCTATCAAGTCAGAAAAGTCATTGATTAAAATTATGAGCTTTTGTTTAAAAGGGCATGTACTGATATAAAAGAAAATATTTACAATTTCCATGGGGTATCAGAACTTTATCTTCTGATTTCCAGTTATGTCTATCTACAGCATGTGTAATGCATCTTCTGCACTAGGAGGTAACATATGCTTACATTGCTATTATATTCACCTCGTAATGGTAATATATTTTAGGTGTCTGATTGGTGGGAAGAGTATGTCTACCTCAGGGGAAGATCCCCCATCATGGTCAACAGCAACTACTATGGTGTGGTAAGTAGTCAGGAAAGCTTTGCATGTTTACTTATCTGATTGAGTAATTGAATTGTCAAGGGGGTTAGCTCCCATGACAGAAATATGTTGACTTTATTGATGACCCTAACATTTTGTGGCTTTCACACACGTTACACTTAAAATAATATGTGAACCGAGAAATTGTGTACCTTTGCTTTTTTCGTCCCAAATGTGCCCACGTAATATAATCCAGGTACTGAGCTTACTTATGCCCCAATTTGGCTGATTTTAGTGTGCATTGAAAGGCTCACCATATCAGGGCATAAGTAAGCTCAGGACCTGTGCTATATTTCATTGGCACATTTGTAAAGAATAAAGCCAAGGCAGGTAGTTACTTTTTTCACATGTTATGTGTGTGAAAGAGACAATGTCAGGGTTATCAATAAACTCAACATACTTTCTTCTTGAGAGTCAAGCCCCTTAATTGTCATTAGTATTCCAATGATTTTTACACACACTAAAATCTGGTCTAGACTCTTTTTGATAAATGTTTGTAAATAAGATACAATTTCTATGAATGTATTTGCCACAAATGCATGCACTAAGTTAATAAGTGTTTATGTCATTTTACAGGGTGCTGTTTTCCACCATCCCACCAAGATACAGGCTGCCAGAGCTGCCAATGTCACATATGCTTTCCTGAAATTTAGGAGAGAGATTGAGAGAGAAGAGTTGTCCCCAGTGAGTTTCCCTTAAACACATAGTTTAAACATTCTAAATATTTGACTTTTGATAGAATTTTTGCATTTATGAGAAAAAAAAGGCTATTTTAAGTGCGTTTGAATGATTCAGTTGTAGTGTTGCAAAAAGATGGATTCAGATTGAGTATGCTATTTTATATTATCAATATGACCTGTGCTGATACTCACAAAAGTCATAAAGATAAAATTATGATTGCAAGGCACTGTATAAACAGATTACTGCCATATATCTTGTCAACACTGCTTCTATCTTCTATCTCACAACAGCATGGTCTAGGTGTATGTGCATATGTCTAAAGCATGAGGGGCATAAGTAGTTGTTGTCCTGGCTATAAGGTTAAAGAGAGATGAAAGTTTTTATATAAATTAATTTATTAAAATGATTGTTAACAGTCAAGTTGAAAAGAACTTAAATCAGTTTATGCTAAAAAATGATGTTCATTTCAGCAAAATGTAGTTTTTGTATTTTTTCACGCCATTTTTTTATATACTGTTCCTAAAAGGATGATATTTATTTTTCAGATCCTGCTGAATGGTACTGTACCCCTGTGCTCCCAGCAGTATGAAAGACAGTTCAACTCTGTTAGATTGCCTGGTGTGGAAACAGGTGAGTGTGTGGCATATAATTCCAGAAATTGTATAAAATTTAGTCCTCAGACTTCATTACTTTTAAGTAAATTAAGTAGATTCTGTAACTGGGCAATTTTTTCTTCTCTTTTGTGTTATCTGGCGAAGTCGAAGTTAGATCAGCTTATTTCTTGAAAAATGTGCATGAACAATAAATATGATTATTCAGGTGGTTTGAAATTTATTTTCATCAAGTCTGAAGAGATATTTTTACCTTTCATTTTCTAGACAAGTTGGTTCATTGGTACGACTCTCGCCACATAGTGGTCTACCACAAGGGCTGTTACTACAAAATGTATATCCATTACAAGGGCAGACTGCTTAATCCTGCTGAGTTGGAATTGTAAGTTTTAGTGTCAAGAAAAAAATTAATACTACTGCATCATTTTGTTCAGCAGCATTTTCATTGTTTTCTGCAAATTTTAGTTACTGATAGATTTATTCTCAGAAGTTCAAATAATTTTTAGTTTCACATGATATAAGGCACAATCTTATGTATTTTTAATGAGATGTTTTTTGTTTTGATGAGACTGTGGAATGCTTTTAAATCTTTTCAAAGCTATTTTAATTTTTGTTACCAGGAGCTTTAAAAAGATAATTGAAGATAATCATGAGCCTGCTAAAGGTGAAGAAAAACTTGGAGCCCTAACTGCTGGAGACAGAATTCCATGGGCAAAAGCAAGGAAAGAATACTTTGGAAAGGGTGTTAATAAGACTTCTTTGGATTCTATTGAAAAGGTAAAAAGAAATTGAGACAATGGAGTTTGAATGGTGGCAAAATTATTAGATTTACTAGAAATTTATTTATTTGGAAATATAGGAACATTGTATTTTAAACTCATAAAAATTTGCTTTTAGCACACATAAGTGTGATTTGGAACTTACAATAAATATGTCATTAACGTTGTGAAAAAAATACAAATAGTTTTTACAAATGTACAATTCAATTTTTGTGTGATATTTATTTTTCCAGTCTGCATTTGTGGTAGTGTTGGATGATGAACCAAGATACATTGATCTGGTGAGGAGAAATACACGAGAATTTAACTTGAATAAATAAATGAGTAAAAGTATTTCTAGAACAAATATTGTTTTTCATAAATAAAGTACTTAAGATTTGCTTTTTGAAATGACTCATTGGAATAGTGTAGGATAGATTACAATGCAGCGTCCTAAGTTTCAATGTTTCAATATAAGCTGTTGAATACCTGTATAGGTGGGATGTTTAACTTAAAACACTTTGTTTTGCAGAATGAGCCCAATAAGTTGAGTTCTTGGGCCCGTGCCATGCTGCATGGAAAAGGCTATGACAGATGGTTTGATAAGACTTTCAATCTTATCATCAGTGCTAATGGCAGAGTGAGTATGATGCTTTCAAATTTTTAACATTTTGGTGTGTGTGTGTGTGTGTGTGTGTTTTTTATTTGCCTAGTTTCTTTTATTTTTTTGGTTTAGTCATCATTTTTCATTGACTATAATTTCCAGTTTTACAGTGGCAACATATATTTTAATGCCCAGTGTTTGAGAATTCACAAGATATTTATGTGCTCACTTAATATACATGTGTTAAAAGAGATGTTACAGATGTGATATATATGTTAAATGTTTCTATAATTCTAGATTGGATTCAATGCTGAACATTCTTGGTAAGTGTGTCAATTGTCAGAGAGAGTAGTTATTTAATAAGCAGTGCTTGTTCATCATTTGTAAATGTCAAAAAAAAATTATACTCAAGCAAATTTAACCATTAAAATTGATGCAGGTAAACTACGTTATTCCTACTTAAAATATAACCTGTTAAATAACAGCTGAGAAAAAGGCAGTATGCCACAGAAGAAACTTAAGCAGCCTTTAAGTATTATGAAGTAGTGTTAAATGTGTTTTTTTTATAACATAATTCATGTATATTTATATGTGTATTTTTGTAATCATGTGATTTTGATGTTTGTTAAATTGTCTCAATAAAGATAGTCTAGACACTAAATTCTGTGTTTTAACCAATTGAAATTATAGAGTACTTTACTGAGATGATTATATTATGGGTCATAGTGAAGTGCACCTTTCTTACTTCTGTTTGATTTGTGGATTTTACTTATGTTAACCAAACTGTCTTTGTCATCATCTGTATGCATTAGACATTTCCAACTGCATATCTGCTGTGGATTCAACCACCAGTGATTGCAATTCATATATGGCGTTTTCTGCAGGTCAAATTTTGTGAATAATTGGCATTTTCCAAGTAGATTTTCACCCCCTGCTTGTCCAAATAGATGTTCTTTACTTTTCCTACTGATTCTTAGGGCTGATGCACCAATCATGGCTCATCTGTGGGAATATGGAATAAGTGAAGATATAGCTCATTTAGGGTATGAGTTGCCCTTTAATGTACACAATTTTGGTGGGTTATACATACTAACATTCAAGCTTGTGCAAGACCTTTGGATCTGGTTACATTTTGTTATATATTGGTAACGGGTCCTGGAAAAATACCTTTGTGAGAATGTGTATACATACTCAGCAGGCTTTTTACTGTTAAGTATGGATACTGTCTTGTCACACACAAGAATCTATGCATGGTTATTGAAACATTTTTGTTATTATTATTATTTATATTTGACACAGCATTTATTATCTGTATTTGCACCCCTTTTTGCATTTCTTTTCTTGGTAACAACTCTCCAGTTTCTGTGGTGGATGTTACTGTGGCGTAATTCTGCGGATTAAAATTGGTCAAATGTGGTACTTCAATACCTCGACAAATGGATCTGAATAAAGATCTAGAATTATAGTTATACATAACAAAAGCATGTTATTTTGCAGTACTTATTTACTGCTGAGCATATGTTTTATCCAAATTGATCAATCTTTGTGGTCACTGATAACATTTTTGGTTATAAAATTGATAGATGCTTTACAACATTTTATGACATTATACCCAAGATGTCACAAACCATGCATTTTGTTTGTTATGCTGTATAGAAGTTATTGAAGATTTTGCATTGATCATTTTCAGGCATGCACTTTCTGTCTTTGCTTTTCTTGTTGCTTTTTCTGTCCCTTGTGCATGATTTATCTGTTCTCTTAGTTTGTTCAATTTTGTTAGTATTATGTGGGTTTTCTTTAGGGCTGATGCCCCCATAATGGCTCATCTGTGGGAGACTACTATGGCTATAGATACAGAAACTGGGTAATTATAAAATACCTATCAGTACTGTTCAAGGTCAAGGGTGCCTCCAGAGGAAACTTATCCACTGCCACTTCATCACATTGGTGAAATAACAAGCAAAATGGGGATTGATCAAGTTCATTCTGTTCATTCACTTCATGGAAACTTAATATACATATAATACCAATTTGCATGCGATATTATGATTTTTGTTTATTAGTAGTAATAGTGTTGTGTGTGTGTTTTTGTGATTTTTTTTAGTTTTACACAATGAAAGTTATAAGTAAATTGGGAACAGACGTATTCTCCATACTTTTCATGAATTAATGATAAATTACTCTTCAAGTTGATTTTTCGTGTGTATGTATATGGTTTAAGGATTAACCTTTTATAAAATATATCAAAAAAGTTATTTTAATGATTGAATCTCAGTGGATTAGAGATAATTGTGAAACAGATAACTATATTTTCATGATCCAAGTTTGAGTAGTAAGATATAAATGATATCATTTTAAATATGCTTATCTTGATGTGGATTTGTTGCATTTTGATGAAGTTGAGTCTTTTCTTTATTTAGATACACAGAGACAGGCCACTGCAAGGGAGAGGCTAGTATACAGCCACCCAACCCTATTCGTCTGCAGTGGGAGATCCCAGATGAGGTGAGGCAATAAGGAAGCTTATTCTCACAGCTTAAAAAATTTGAAAAAAATCCTGAGCTTACAGCCATCACTATTTACTTATCATAGGAGTATGTATATGTTTGTATTTGTTCTATCTCCAGTGCTGCGCTGTGATAGACAATAGCCTGCGTGTTTCCCAGGCTCTTGCCAATGATGTAGATCTTCACCTGGAAGTTCATACACAGTTTGGAAAAGGACTGATCAAGAAGTGCAAGACCAGCCCTGATGCATTTATACAGATGGCTCTACAGTTAGCTTACTTTAGAGTAAGTTTTGTGTGGAATTTGACTCCTAAAATTTTGAAAGTAGAAGGGTTACTAAATAGGTTCTTTTATAGTTAAAGCAATTTTTA